>NNCF01130492.1:4308-16936 GCA_002313205.1 Laupala kohalensis
ATATATATATATATATATATATATATATATATATATATATATATATATATATAACACATACATAAAGGAAGATGAAAAAACTAATTCAGAGATAAACAGAGTAGGAAGCAAGAGGAAATCAAACTTAAGATCAAAAATATACTCCGATATCTCTACGTATCTTCACAAATCGGCTTCACGAGAGTATTTTCAAATTTTGACCATGATGTCCAATGTGTGTGTGTGAAGAATTTTGTTCTCCCGATAACTCACGAACAAATTGATGCGTCGAAACCAAACTGGAGAATTGATTTTAAATGCGTTGGGGGAATAGAAGAAGTCCATTTCTCGAAAGGTAAAATACCAACTTCCGGTTACACACCGCGGTCCACTTCCGGTTTCTTCATATTAAAATTTTTGAAAATATGAATATAAGCATTTCTGCGTATGGATTGCACAACTACATTTTGATTTATTTATTTTTGTGTGTGTGGGGGGGGGATGGGGGGGATGGGGGTGCGCCCTCGCAATCGCACGGCGTGATTCCGCTTCATTCCGCCTGTAATCGTTAGCGGGTTGAGTCGCTAAGCGGAAGACTAACTGGGAACCTAACCTAACTTTCGCGCGTTTCTGAGAAACTCCAACACCTCCAAGGGCGAGTTGCAGTCAACTGTGTGCCTTTGACGTCAACTGAGCTCCAGACGTCTCGCTGGTCAAAGTTCGCCAATAAGTTAACTCTTCTTCTGCACCGTCAGCTGCGAGTGAAAGTCCAGGGATTTCACGTTCTGCAGAGTCCAGTAACTGTACTCTCCAAGGTACAAAACAGTTTTCTCAGGAATATCGTCAAAAGTAGTGCATTATAACCTCATTATAACAGACAGTCCAAATAAAATTGTAACAGTAATAAAAATATGTGTATTGTTATGGGAAAAGATCTTATGGGAATTTTCGGCCCCACTCAACTTTCCAATTACAGTTCGTAACAAAAAATCTCATGGCATTACACTAAAAATTTAAAACAAAACTTCGAAAAGGAGTTATAATTATTAAACTAGATGACATATTAAAAAGACCAATCGAAATCAAAATATTTTTCATCACTGTACATAGTACACTCCTAAATTAACTATCTGCGCGTACAAGTAAAGATTGCATGTAATATCTGCTCCCTTGAACTCTTTGCAAAAACCTTATGGGCTGATATAAAAAACAGCACCTCCAAGATAACTCATTTTTGCGCAAAAATTATATTGGCGTATCACGAAAACGGTGTGATGGAATGCGGTTTTGCAATTTGTACCCAGAATTAACTCCTCAATGAAAATACTTTCATTCATATTTTGAATAAATTTTGTATTAATTTTTTGGACCAATTACATTCTCTGTGTAAGTGGAAAGTAAAAAGTACTGATACCCAAAGTGGTCCATATCGACTCCCAAGGGGTCCACGATAGTGGGTCTCATTTAAGCAGGTCGTGACACGAATGCAATAATCCACGTACACTGTTTGTATGTCAGGTGTATAGCGTACCTGTTAGTTATCCCGTATTACGGAATATCGAGAGAAAGTGTTCAATAGCTTCTCTATCTTCGTGTCTGGTGAATAAGGGTTTTTTGTTTAGCGCGGTTGCCAATCTCCTAACAGAAAATGAAACAGNTGAATAAGGGTTTTTTTTAGCGCGGTTGCCAATCTCCTAACAGAAAATGAAACAGATCATCATTAAATCATCATGTTCATTCCTCCCAGTAGAAGCATTTATTATTGGCTTAGTTATTTTATGTAATAGATAGTAAATTTTAATTTAATAATAAATTATTGTCAAAAAACAGTACAAACTGCGTATGACCATATGGAGGACAATAAACTAATTTACTCTTCGGAAGTAAGCAAGGGACCATCCCATCAATTCCGATCAAGGGCCCTAAGGCAGAGGCGGATTCAAAAGAATTCAGCATAAGTTCCTAAATAAGATAAAAAGTTAGCTGCGAGTTATAATAAATATATAATGTCAATATGTTTGTAATTTAACGCAAATATGTTTGTAAATTTACATGTGCAAGTTATTATTGAACTATAGATTATTCTGAGTATAGTGTTTAAAAATCATAAGAGTTGAAAAAACACTAAATTCACGATTTATTGTTACAATAAACACGCCCCTAGACAGAGCCTAGAGAACCTGTATAAGAAATCCGCCTCTACCCGAAGGAAAAACGGAGAAAAACCCGGGCCAGGATGGGGATTTGGTTGGTTTTAATTTGAATTCAATTAATAATTGTATAAAAATGTAACTAGTATTTTATTTCTTCTGTTTTTCACACTACAGTTAGAAATTTAAATCTTTCTAAGTGAGTAGCACTGTACAGGCTGTCAAAACCACATTTGAAGTTGGTGAATGAGCGAAAATTCAATAGAGCAGGGGGTCTCTATCCAAAACGGAAAAACAGGGCAAGTGGTCCACGAATCAAAAACGTTTGGGAACCTCTGCTCTAAAGTGTGTAGGATTTGTAAGGGAGTTTACGGGCGCCGAGGCAGAGTCTTCTTAGCTGAAAACACGGTCCTACACTAAACCCGATTTTCATTATATTGCATTACGACGTCCGAGGCGTTCTCGGTTTTATGGCGAGAGCAACAGCTTCAGTTGGACTCCATTCGAGCGCACGTCTTTTTCTTTAACAGAAACACAAGGAGCGTAATAGAAGCAAATAATATTTAAAAAAGCGTACGTTCCTCACCTCTCGTTACTTGAACTGTTATTTCTTAGGATCAGGTCGCTCTTAAAAAAATAAATAATAGCTTCAATGATTTATACCTTGATAATAAAACGTACTTGTGAAATGACTTGATTTCATGTTTTATTAAATACTAATATGTTTGTATTTTTATTCTTGTCTAAGGGGTATGCTGAAATCCGCCTCCGCCTTTGGGCCCTTGATCGGAATTGATGAGATGGCCCCTTGCTTCCTTTATCATATATATAAACGATGAAAGTATAACGTGAAAATACACACCAAATTTACAAACACAAAAAATTGTAAAATTTGGAAGACAAAAATGTTACAAACAATTCCTACGTGAATTACAAAAGAAATTCCTCAGAAGATACGATTCTACAAACGATAAGAGTTCAGAATAACTATCGTATGTTGAGCTTCGGTGTCGGAAGTATACACATTCTTTATATGCAATAATCACAATAATTAATATTCAAAATTTTCTCATTCTCCAAGCACCCAGTTTTGACACATTACTACCACAACTTGTCTGCGTAACGTAACCCACCTACTGCTGCTTATATTTTCTTTCGTTATACTTTTGTTGCAACCCTGACGATAACATATGTCGAAACGTTGGCAAGTTCTGAGAGAAGTTTATTTTTTAAATTGTGATACTTCCAAGTAATTACAGCTAAATAATGTGTTTCCCGAGTACTCAATAAAACTAAAAGGAGGAATTTCAAAAGACTAATTGCACATTGCGTCATGTCATTCTCAGCTTGAAACTTGACTGTCTCGTTTCGATGTTAAAAGAAATTCTTGTAATTGTAAGAAGCAAATCTTGAAGTGAAAATCACTTGTCAAATTCTGGAATGGGTTAACGAGTCCTTAAGATAAGCGCTCGTAATATTTATTTTCTACTCTCGCTCCTGCCGTTGTCCATTCTTCCTGTTCTTCAAGAGATCTCGCTGCATTTTACGGTGAACGTACTCGCTTCTCGGCCTTCTTAACCGTTCGGTGTTCCAAATGTTACGGTATAATAATAATAACAATAATAATAATAATAATAAATTTATTGTCAAAAAAGAGTACAAACTGCGTATGTCCACGTGGGGGAAATAAACTAATTTACTTTCCGGAAGCAAGCAAGGGACCATCCCATCAATTCCGATCAAGGGCCCTAAGGCAGAGGCGGATTGAAAAATTCTTAGATAAGATGAAAAGTTAGCTACGAGTTATAATACTGATAAAATGTCAACATGTTTGTAATTTAACGCAAAAAATTTCATGTACAAATTATTATCGAACTATAGATTATTCTGAGTATAGTGTTTAAAAATCATAAGAATTGAAATAACACTAAATTCACGATTTATTGTTACAAAAACACGCCCCTAGAAAAAACCTAGAGAACCTGTATAAGAAATCCGCCTCTTCCCGAAGGAAAAACGGAGAAAAACCCGGGCCAGGATGGGGCTAATAATAAGAAGAATATTAACTTTGTACCCAGCCGGAATATATATAATTTTCCCCCCCCCCTTAATTTTCTTCTTTCACCCAGTTCCTAAGCACTTTGCCATTACCCGATAAACTATACGGATCCATCGCTAACTGACCAGCAAATTAATGATTTAAAATTTAATTTTTATATTGTAACCCTTTTGCAGGTCAGCGCATTTAGTACAGTTTACTTAATTACCTAATCATTTCTTAAGTAATGAACGGGAACAAGTTATATGTACGTGAAAGAAAGATATAATGGATTGAACATTCTCAAATTGTTTTTTGCATTAGTTTGAGCGCACAATAAAACAGCGAAGGCGAAGTCAATTTGGATTCCAATTAATTTGTTCATCTGTATAACGTTTAACGTTACTGATACTTCACGTAAACTGCAAATATAACCGTGATTACCATAATCAGAAGGAGGACTCTATGAACTCATTTGAAATACCAAACGACTCTTCTTAAAGATTATTGCAACTAAAAAGCAAAGTATAATTAATATTTACAAGACCAGAAAAAAACAATTAAAATTGGTTGCTAATCAGTAGATGTGAATCTTCACTACGATTACTATGAAGCTTCCTAATGTGTCCACCAGAGTTCGATTGCTTTACGTTACGCGGATAATCCACCGAACGTATAATCTACGTGACCGAATCATAGAAGCAAAATTATGTAAAGATTGTGAAGAACACTGTTTTCAACTACATAACCTAACTTCAAAGTGAAACGGAAAACAAAGAATTCTCTGCTTCGTTTATTTCTGTGAAGAGGGTAATGACCCTCCTGCCTACATTTTGAAATAATTTGTAATTACGTACATATGTTTCCGAAACCGTCTTCATGCTTCGTCGAAATAGGAGCACATGTGAAGTGCAGTGAGGTGATTCGAGTCTAAGGGTATAGAAAATGCTCAGAGCGAATAGTAATAGTGTAGTGTACACGATTGCTCTCTGTTTAGGTTTTATTTTTTATAGTTATTAATTTCCTTTATTCACGTTACAGCAATTACTTTTACGCTAAGAGTATAGGAGGAGTAATGACATATGTGTGTATATTGAGCATGTTTATACGTATGAGTGTGTTTCTGTAACTGTCTGTGAGCAAAAAAATGTGTTTGTATATGTATGTGAATATACGCACATATGAGCTTCATGTAGATAATACATTTGTTAGTTCTAATTTCTTTCTCGTTGTAACCATCAGTAATAATTTTCCAAGCATTTTATTCAATTTGTGTGAGTATTTTCTAGATATTTTTACAAGATATTATGATTTGTTTTTTAACTTCGAATTATCTTATTATGTGTGTATTCTTTTCCATCTGTCACCGAGCATTGCTCTCTAGCAGACTAATAAATTGTTATTATTATGAAAATTATACAAAACAGAAAACTGAAAAATTTTGTATTTTGTACTTTTTCTTCGTGGCATTTAATTTTTGAAAAATTAATAAAAGTGAAAACTTAATAGAGAATAAAAGAGAAATATGGATTTAGAATATTATATAGAAGAACATCATATAATGCCAGACAATATGAGCTCAAACAATTCAGACGTATTTTAATACCGGAATGTCCAGTAATGATAGTTTTAAGTTTCTTTTCAAATCCTGGGATACTCCCTACTGAAACTCTATAATAAATAGGAAATCAAACCTACACATCAATACAGCCCTTAACCTTCACAAAACTATAATACAGCCATCATTAACTTACGCCTGTCCCGTGTGGGGCTCCACTGACTACAGCAACCTCAAACCCTTACAATCATTTCAAAACAAACTCCTCCGAACTATAGTAAATGCTCCTTGGTACATCTCAAACGCTCAGCTACACCGCGAACTTTCTGTCCCTCTCATCCAGAAAGACCATATTGCAGAACTATTTGAATACATTCCTCTTCCTCTTGCACGTGTGTCTACAACCTTTGGGCAAAACTGTAGATCCATCTATTATGACAATTCGCTCCCGATTCCCAAAATATCTTCTACGACCTCCATAAGACAACTAATTACTTAATTACAACCAATAATAAATGAAGTGAAACTAAAAACAAAACAAAAACAATGAATTTATATAAAAATATATATTCGTGTGGAGTTGCTAGTCCCCCATCGGACGCCTCCCCAGGTGGCCGATAGAGGAATATGCTCACCAGATATGGTGGGTACTGAGGGAATAAAATACTGAGGGTGGAGCAAAACTAGCAACGAAAATCCAAGTAGACGTCGCTTGTGGAGACCACCGACAACTTGGTCAGCGTCTGTTCATCCAGTGGGTGCGCCTGCAGCAACTGCTCCAGGAACTGACAATCCCTGATTCCATTCAACCATCTTAACTGGTTACATCGTATATGACAAGTTCTATGGTTCGTGATAGCAACAACAACATTCCCTCTGGTGGTTATCAATCCACCCGTCGACAGACGGCGACCGGGTGTTCGGATTCTGGCGGACCCGGGCATCCACGAACTCGGAAGAAGTCACAACTGTCTGGCAAACTACCCTCAAAAACGCCAATATTCATTGGTACATTTAATGTCAACACACTCATTCAACCTGGAAAACTGCTCAACCGTATTACAGAACTTGATAAGCAGAAAATTACACTAATTGCTCTTCAAGAAACAAGATTTACAGACGAAGACACCACAGATTATGGCAATTAACGTATTTTTTAGAGCAAAACCGATAGACGAATCGTTAAAGGAGCGCTCCTGCTGGGCACGGCGATAATTGTGCACAAAACGGTTGTTAACTCCGTCAAGGAAGTCATTCCCATCAACAACAGACTTATGAGTGCACGTCTACAACGTGCGAACTGAAATTACACCCTTGTCAACGATCACGTATCCGCAAACATAACCAATAAATAGAACCCGAAGGAAATGGAAAAATTCTGGCATCAAGTAGAGAAGAGTGGAGAACGAAAAAATTACCTTCCTATTGGAAGTGCGCCCTTATCCACCCTCTACACAAGAAGGGCGACCGAGCAGACGTCAGCAATTACCGAGGCATTTCACTGCTACCAGTCACCTACAAATTCCTGTCTGCGTGCTTACTGAAGAGGACGCAGGAGCAACTTAAACCCAAGATATCAGGAAGGCTTTAGACGAAACCGCTCCTGCCCCGAACAGATCTTCAATCTAAAAACAACACTGAAATATAGAGTTCTCAGACACAAACCCACGATTTGCACGTTCGTTAATTTTAAGAAGGCGTATGACTCGGTTGACCGCAAATCTCTTTTCAATACATTAATAGAACTTGGACTCGATCTGAAAACGCGACGACTCATTGAAGAGACGCTCGTTGACACAACCTCCAAAGCTAAATTCATGGGCGAGGTCTCAGAAAGCTTCGAAATAAGACACGGAGACGGTCACTCTCCACTACTATGTAACGCTGTATTGGACAAGGTCATAAGGGAATGGGAAAAAGAAATCGTGGCCAGTGAAAACCAATGAAAATTGAAAGAAAAGTCGAAATCACTTGTCTGGTCTTTGTCAATGACCTGGCAATACTGACACATTCTGAACACAATGCGATACAGCAGATAGATGTACGAAGCGAGTGCGCTGAAAAGGTCGGCCTTAAAATTTCCTTTGAAAAAAAAACGAATTCATGTGTACACTCCTAAACATACAGACGCTATACACAAAATACGGACACATCAAGAGAGTTTCACATTTCAAATATCTCGAAGAAATCTTGGAACCCACTGGACTAGAAAAAAGGGTCCAGGAAACAGGAAAACAAAAACTGAAAAGAGCCTATGGACGAAAACACCAATTATACAACAAAAAATCCATATCCGAACATGCAAAAATCAGGCACCACAACACAGTTGTCAAACCTGAAGCGCTATAGGCAGCAGAATCCCTGGCACTTCACACAACAAGACACTACTAAAAAGAAGAACGTAAAATAATCAGAAAAATCCTTGGACCGAGAAAAACAGATGATGGATGCAAACTACAAACCAAACAAAACGACAGAGGAACGCTCAAACATTTCAGCAGACATCAGAAAAAGAAGACTTAAATTCTACGGACACACGCACACACAGACTTCCGGAAGACACTCACACACCAGAGCCTCAAAGCAACAGACAAACTCAAAGGCGTGACACGGGTCGAAATAGTGAAAAGAGATCTTCCTTTCGCAAATCTCACTACCAGGGACACTGAAGACCGCAACACCTACAGAAGGGGAGTTTTTGAGACGAAAGTCCAGGCAGATACCGCAGCCAAAAAGACTCGGACGGAAGAGAGGAAGAAAGCCATGAGTGAGGAAATGAAGGTCTCATGGTAAACCGGAAGGAGAGAAAACTGTAGTGATCCTTCGCGTGACGCAAAAAGGGTCTACAACGTGTCAAAAAATAAAAAAATAAAAATAAATGACACTGTCCTTTTAGAGGAGGACAACAGTGGGGGTGACCTCAAACAGTTCTAGATATTCCCCCCAGGGGACGTACATCTAGTAAGTACGTGTTTGGCGAACACGGGGCCCCGAGCTGAGTCTGGCATTACTTCCACTTACTTGTGCCATGCTCCTTCCTTTCTCTTTCCTGACCTCCCTTGGTCACCTCTTGTTCTTTACGATCCCGACGCTATTAAGGCTGGGGTATCTTTCATTTTCCTCATTTCTCTCATTTTCTGCCCAACCCCTCATTTCCCCTCCCCTTATTCTTTGTCCCCCCTCATGTTATGTACCCCCCTCCATTTGATGTATGTTGTGAGATATGTTTTGGTGTGTTGTAGATCAGGAGGGTTTTTAGCGGGTAGGGTTGAATCATTAAACGTGTCCCACACGCGGGGAGAGTCATATTGGCTCTCCCTAGTGCGTAACTGCATTTTCCCTAACTGTACAAGTTTTTCGGGCTCCAATGACCTTTGATGTTGACATGAGCCGTAAAGCCCCACAAAAAAAAAGTTCTAGATATTATTATGTTTGTTTGTAGATTAAGTGCTTTATTTTCTCCTCAAAAATTTTGTAATATTGATGTTGATCTTGACCAGTATATTCATTAACAGAAAGATTTCTTCAAGGATTGGTCAACGATAAAAAAGAAACTTACTTTTACAACGCCAACGTTTCGGCAATTTATTTTGCCTTCGTCGGGGCTACAAAGAACATACATATTTTCCATTACTTATAGTACACTTTGAACATTATAACATAATATATCAATACTTACTTCTTATCTAACTCTAAAAACTGGTACTATCATATTCCCAACCCATCTATTATACAACACCAAATACGTGTATGCTACCATCATCACTAACCTCCAGCCATAACCTCTAAACTCACTACATATCTACCAACTTCCTGGTGAAGGTCCTACATACAAATGGCAATTCAAAAGTCAGTCATGACGAAGCACCTTTACCACTGCTGCCAACCCATTTATCACTAATGTTTTTGTACATATTGCTTAGATTATCCGTGTCACTTTGTATATTTCAAGTTCTATCACTTAACTTAGTGATACGAACCATTTCTTTTATTAATCTTTCTTTATAGTTAGGTTCCACACATAAAATACTTGCATTTTCAAAATCAAAACTGTGTTGATTTGCCAAAGCATGTTTTGCTACAGCACACATGGGTTGAGACCCTCTTGAGATCATATATAAGCTGTTTAAATCCCCTATTTACAAACTGTGAGGATTGTCCAACCTAAACCTTATCACTCTCATTACAATCTACCTGATATTCAACATTTTTTGTATCAGTTTTTTGGAAACTCCACAGTATTGGTATTTTAAAAAAAATTCTGGGCAGCCCCGGCTAGTAGATAATGAAACCTTCAGGTGACAAATGTTTAAACCTTGCTAAGCTAATATGATGCTGACTATTGCAGCATCACGAAAAGGTCACCCTGAGGAAAACCGTACGCACAGCAGACATTCCTGGCATCGCCGTGCCATTCCGAAGTCCACTACGACTGGAATCCTCTGCATCAGCGAATAAAAGTGCACAGATTCTCTCAAGGAAAATACACTGAACGTGAATAATAGCACGGATATTGCATTACAGATTATGCTTTGTTGGGGCTAAAAGTCAGGAATGTAGGACAACAGAAGTCCTTTGAACTTTAAGGAACAGATGTAGACAATTTTAATTTCAATATTATGCCTTTCTTGAGACTCAGGTTTATATCTCGCGTGATAACATTTAGCAGTAAAACCATTACATAATGTATTGCTAGCAAACAAAAACGGTGTCAACAAAAGAGGTGGTCGTTCGATTAAATATCTCTTTTTATGATGATCAGATCTGAGTTTATGATGGGAATATTTTATTGTACGCAACAATAGATTGGATAGATAAAATTCCGAGTTCTCCAACTTATCAAAGCGTTAGGCAAGATTTGTCACTGGGTTAGAGGAACCGTATAAGTAACATTAGTATTATAACTCGCAGCTAACTTTTTATCTTATCTAGGAACTTTTGCTGAAATATTTGAAACCGTCTCTGCCTTAGGAATTGCCCTTGATCGGAATTGATGGGATGGTCCCTTGCTTGCTTCCGGAGAGTAAATTAGTTTTTGTCCTCCACGTGGACATACGCAGTCTGTACTGTTTTTTGACAATAAATTTATTATTATTATAATAAATATAAATGTTTCAAATAAATGTTTTAATGAAAAAAAGCATTTGCAACAATAAAATATGCAGGAATAGTACATTTTTATAGTAAAATAATAATTGTTGTTATTTATATTTCGCGGACTATGTGGCATTAGTATCACATCTAATTGAAATAAATTATGAACATAAAGAAAAAGAATTTCCTCATAAGACTTCTGATATGGGAATAAGAAATAAGTAAATTGTTTCGCCAAAACTCCTATTCCATTTTTTAAGGAGAAATTGTAAGTAAAACTTGAAAATAATATCATGGAGATAATTATCATTTATCTCATTAAATCAGGAGTAAAATCATACCTTTCCCTGACACACATGAGAAAGTAACGATGACGTAACAGACTCTCAACATGCGTAATAATAATAATAATAATAATAATAATAATAATAACTCGAGCATATAATTGGTGGTTGCACACAGTTGGCTCAAAATGATTAGAAAACTAGACACGAGAACATGGGAAAAATAATTCATCTGGAAATTGCAAAATCACTGAACTTCATTAAGAATCCCATAAACCACCAGACCATCTGTATAAACCTCAACCAGTCCTGCGAGACGATTTGAGAGCAAATATTTTGTACTGGGACACAAGCATTCTCACTGACCGAACAAAAACAACTCACAACAGACCTGATGTCATCTTTTGGAAAAGAAAGGAATCAAAAGTGTCTCTCATCGATTGTGCTGTCGTAAATTACAACAATCTAGAAAAAACAAAGAACGACAAAATATCAAAATACCAATAACTAGTCTTGGGAGTAAAAAAAACTCTGGAATGTTCAAGAAGTGATCATTGTGCCCATCATTTGCATCTACCCTGCGACTAGTACCCCAATCCCTAGTTTATTCCATTAAGAAACTCGAAATCAACGCCAATATAATAAGTAGACTGCAAACATAGCGTCCTTCTGTCCTCAGCCCTCATTACCAGAAAGTTCTTGGAAAGTTACTGAAATAGATTCTTCCTCCCGACAGAACTTGATTTAATAATCCACTGCTGAGAGAAAAACCAACACAAGTCGAGATAAGTAAATAATAATAATAACGTGTACTAAAGCAGTAAAACGGGAAAAACCTTTCTCAGGAGTAAAGTCTAAATTCGTCCTCCTAACGTTTTATGAAAGAGACATATTAGCTCCAAGTTACTTACGTTCTACTTCAAATCGAAAGCACTGCGTCGTGTTGCAGATCCAAATGTTGACGTCACCACAAGACACAGATTCCTCGTTTGCATTGTTGTCGTGGAATGGAATGTGAGACATTCTTCCGTCGATGCGCTTATCCGAGGCCCGAAGCGAGTAAGTGACCTTCGTCTAACGATGTACGTCTCACACGGGAAGGAACCGGTCGTGAAGTGCATTCAAGGGCAGCGGAGAGGAGCTGCAGGGCATATACTCATGTTCCTTTGCCTCTGAGAGAAAATTTTAACTTCTAAAGAAATAAAAAACAAATTAATAGATACGCAATCACTGTGTTTATTAGTCGCAGTAAATTACTTTGTTGTCGTCAATGTGGTCAATATTGTCAGTTTGTACCAGCTGCTCTCTTGACTACACATTATTTATTATCAGTCTAAATGATTTGATGTTGGTACAGAGCTTGTGCACAGTGTAGCCAACCCGTATACTTCGCCATCGTCCTTGAGAGTAATGACATTTGTTCCTGGCGTTCTGTTGGCAAGACATTCAAACTTAATATCACCAATATCGGCCATTAATTTAATTCCCTCGACGGCCCTTGCGGCGGGCGGTGTTCTCTCCCTTC
>NNCF01130492.1:16950-67170 GCA_002313205.1 Laupala kohalensis
GTAAACAACATTTATTTGGTAAGTATGCATATGGTTTTTTGCCCTGCAGATAAGTAAGTAATCTTTCTACCAATTTATTTGATTCCGCCGCCGAATATTTTTTGTTCTGTTACAGGTTTCCAGTTACCGTCCAGATTCTTTTTCTTCTTCTTCCGCTTAGAGCCCTTGCCCTGACCCTTGGTTTCCCGTGGTTCCCAACGGTGATCAATGAACGAAACAGTCACTTACGAAGAATATATGACAACAGCTGAGATTAAAAATTAAAAAAAAAATAGCCATGACAATATAACATTTCTTTTTTTCACTTATGAATTTTCTATTTCCGCTTCCGATATTAGTATCGTATACCAAATAATCGAAATCGTTTAATATTTCTATTGTTAGTTACGGTTTCAGCTCATTGAGAGTGAATACTAGAGTATAGTATGCACAGCCCACGGTGCATTCTAGGGCTTCTGTAAGGCGCACGGACCCCAAGCCTCGCCATATATATTGTATATTTTATGTTTAAATAAAGCCCTTTTGAATTGAAGTAAAGGGAGAACTAACACTAAGGGGATGCAGAAAGAGATCAATGGTTGAGGGGAAATATTCCCTGGTAGGAGCCAAAAGGCAATGACTGGAACAGGGTACTGTATCGTGAATTAAATGAAATAATTAAAAAAAATTATTTGGGACGCGAACGGTGTAAGTGAAACAACCGAGGAATCCCAGAGCCAGAAGCGGATGTGCGGGGGTGGGGGGTTAAGGGGGTTGTAGTTCTCTCTCCCCACCCCCAAGTGGATCTAATCACTTAATAGGTAAAAGTGAAGTTGATCAATGGAATACTTTGTAAAAGTGTTACTAAATTAATAATCGCTATTAGTTACAATTCTTATTGTTATTACTAATACTTTCCATCCTGACCCGGGTTTTTCTCCGTTTTTCCTTCGGGTAGAGGCGGATTTCTTATACAGGTTCTCTAGGCTTTGTCTAGGGGCGTGTTTATTGTAACAATAAATCGTGAATTTAGTGTTTTTTCAACTCTTATGATTTTTAAACACTATACTCAGAATAATCTATAGTTCGATAATAACTTGTACATGTAAATTTACAAACATATTTGCGTTAAATTACAAACATATTGACAATATATATGTATTATAACTCGCAGCTAACTTTTTATCTTATCTAGAAATTTTTGAATGCGCCTCTGTCTTAGGGCCCTTGATCGGAATTGATGGAATACGTCCCTTGCTTGCTTCCGGAGAGTAAATTAGTTTATTTAGTCAATCCTCCACGTGGTCATACGCAGTTTGTACTTCTTTTGACAATAAATTTATTATTACTTATTGTCATTGCTATTAATAATACCAGATTAATAAAATTAATTATACCATATTAATAACTGTAATTAATAATTGTTATTAATAATACCAGATATTTAATTATTTCTTTTTACGCTCCCTGGTGAGCCCCCTCCCCTCCATGTCTTTGAACTCGAAAATCACTTTATTAATATTATTTTACGTTGCAAAACGCATTTGTTGTGTAGTTACATCAGAAAAAACTCCACAAGTTATACTCCAGGAGTTTCGTACACTCTATAGTGAAAGTCACCATACTTTGCTTCGAGAGATTCAACTTGAGAAGCAAAAATACATGAACGGAAATGCACTGTGTTCTCTAGTTTATTTTGTATCAGTCACAGTAAATTACTTTATTGTCCTCAATGTGGTCATACGCAGTTTGTAACAGCTCTCTTGACAATACATTATTTATATGTTTATATATTTATTGTCAGTCTAACTTGCTTGATGAACCTGTACTCAATGTAGCCAACGCTTTTACTTCGCCATCGTCTATCAATAGTAATGATAAGAGTACTTCGCGTTCTGTTGGCGAGATATTCGAAATTGAATTCATAACCAACCTCGGGCAACAATCCAATTCACTCGCTCTAGTGGCGCTGTTCTGTTCTTTCTGCTTCGAGTGCGTGGAACTAATACTACTTTGTGTCTTTGTTTGTGTTATTAACAGGGCCCGGATCTTGATGACCTAAAAATATCTAAAAAATGATCAATAAAATGATCTAAAAATCAGTAAAATGACCTAAAAAATGACTTTAATTTTTTTTCTTTATTTCAGAGTTTGAGAGAGCAGCACAATACTTGCTTCTGTAACGTTAGAACTGAAATTAAAAATTAATATTAATTTAAACTCGCAAATTTGTATCGTCTAGGAAGATGAACGTATATCAAATGTTTCACCAGTTAGCACTTGACTTTTGTGTCCAGAGGTTTTATCCAGAACATTTTTCTCTTTCTTAGATCCCCTTCTTGCAACTTCTCCCCTCACACTTTTCAAACCAGATGCAATTTTCTTAACTAGAGTTAGAGAACTTTCCAGACTTGCAACT
This sequence comes from Laupala kohalensis, assembly GCA_002313205.1. NCBI lineage: Eukaryota > Metazoa > Arthropoda > Insecta > Orthoptera > Trigonidiidae > Laupala > Laupala kohalensis. Next base: position 19,349 of record NNCF01130492.1, read on the forward strand.
TTCTCCTGTACACATGTCATTCCATGTGACAATCAACTGAAATTCGCTTTATGAAGTCTACCTGTCCTTCAATTTCACTGTTCGAAAATAGTGTTTTAGGCGAATCAATTGCAGTATCACCGTCAGGATTTACTCTTTCGATAAGACACTTCACCATCTGGAAAAGATCGCAATAATATATTGCTGAGTCTATCCAGGTGCCCCATCGGTTGATGACAGGTTGTGGTGGGAGTGGAATACCGGGAGCCATGGACTTGATGAGCAGTTTACGAGTGGGAACGATGACAAAAATTTTCTTCGTCTTTGACTCTAAGCAATCCACTTGAGAAAAGTGTGCTATAACTTCCTCTGCCACCCTATGCATAAGCAAGTAATGTGCTCCATTTTCGGGTAAAAAGCTTGTATTGACTTTCCTGCTTTCACAATGTATGGCTCTGGCTCTCCGTCAGAGACAAAAAGCAAGACGTCATCATTTCTGGTACCCTCAGACCACAACAAAAACATACATTTTCCGAAGAATCTACAAATTGCGGAGTGAGTAACAGTTTCTAATACCTCACATGTAAGCAGAAACATTTCATTTGGTCCGTCGATCTCCAATATACCAATGATCATGTTAGCCACGTAACGATTTTCTACATCACTCGTTTCGTCAATGGATATGAAAATCTTCTTTCCATGTACTTTTTCCCGTATCTTGTTAAAGGAGTTGTCGTAACATTGTGACAGGTAGTTCTTCCGAAGAGTTCATTCGTCTGGGATAGGACGTCCGAAATGTAGTTCCAGAAAACTCTTCAATGTCCAAAATGGGATGTTTGCGGAAAAAAGTCTTTGTAAAAATCTGGCGATTTATTCTCCTTCATGGATACACTTTGTTGCAGTGAAAGTTGCGTGGATTTCTTCTTACTTGCGAGTTCCATGGCCCGTACATGCTTATCGCGACCCACATGTAGCCGAACGGAGAATTTTCTTTCGGCTGATACCTTTGTTTCGCACATCTTACAAAATAACACTTCCCCGTCCGTAGAGAAAACATCATCTACAAAGTCAGATACAATCTGTCTTAAATGACAAAAGCTTTATTTTGGGCATGGCTGAATGAAACTGCGAACACTGAACTAAACACCGAACTTTCCTCTCAGAAAATCTGTACATAACTAAATCTGCCACAATGAAAAATAGAGATAAAACGCTAGCCTCTCCACCTGCGTATTGCCGAGTGGACTTTTTCGCTACCACAGACACAGTGGAAATAGGAGAATCGCTTGCTGCGACGACAATATGTGCGGTAGAGGTGAGAAACCGACTCTCAACATGTACATTGTCGACCTACTGATCAAATATCCAATTCTTTCGTTAGATTAAAAATAAATGTTAAATAATTTAATAATTTTAGTTCATCTAATTTCTTGCAAAAAGAAGAAGGGCCAGAAAAGGGAGTAAAACGCAAAAAATGACCTGAAACTTCAAAAGCAGAAAATATGACGAAAAAATGCCCAATAAAATTAATATTTTTATAACCAGAGATTCGTGTTCAGGATTTTAATACTTCAGAGCAATGCATATTGCATAAGGGAAAAAAATGATATGTCATCAAAATCCGGGCCCTGGTTATTAAGTTGTATTTCTTTACAGCAAATAGTCACTTTTGTGACTACTATAAATATTTATTCGGATATAACTTGAATTCGTTGAAGTTGGCAATTCTGATTAGGCAGCCATATTGCGTAATTTTCGGTTGCAAAATTACACGATTTGGAGAATACGTCGCGAGTGGATGGATGAATAACCTGCTTTACGATCCATCGGCTGCAGCCTTCATCTCACGGCTCGCCTTCTCTTCGCCAACTTCTCTTGAGCGATATTGAAGCTTAATAGGTTCGTACCTCGAAATAACCTCCGCCACCCGTAATATTAGCGCCGCTTTTGTAATACTTGACTGCGAAACGTCAGTAAACCGACGTAACCCGTTTTACAATACTGCTGCGTTCTGGATTGTTGCCACTACGTATCAGTTTTAAAGAGGTCGCTGTGAGACCCATTAAACGGGAAATGAGGTCAAGGAGTGGAGCACGAGAATTAGCTGATAAGACTGCAATAGACGTGTAACTGGTAATTATGAATCCCAACGTATAATTAAATCATCTTAAATCAGTCAACGTCAACATAAACAGAGTAACATGAACTCATTGTGATATCAACGTTAGAAAAACATACCTCACCGGCCATTAAAATGAAATAATTGCAATTATAATTCGTCGTGTAATACATTGCGTCTTATGGAGAAGAAACCCTTTTTTAATTTTTAATTCTTAAGTCACGAAAGTGATGGAAGTTTACTTTAAGTTGTAGTAAATTTTCCTTTGTAGCATTTTTTACATTCACTTTTATCTCCACGTCGCCGGACATTTGAGAAAACTTATTTCACTGTTTTGTGCGTCGCCGCTTCCATGTCTCTCCACATTTTGCTTCATTTTAAACGAGTCAAGTAAGTATTGTTTGTACTATATTATTATTAACAGATACATAGAAATTAAATCACGGTTTCTTCTTCGTTATTACTCACATTGTTAGTTTTTTTAAAAAACAAATAGGATTATAATGAAGAAAACAAATATACATCACCGTGATTTGATTAAGGGCTGCTCCCACCTCAAGCAAAAGTCCTTAAAACATAAAATAATACCTGTAAGATTTATAAATAAGAGTCACAAGTATTCATTGTATTTTGAAGTCACTATGCGGACCTACCTCACTCGAAGTTAATTATAATAAAGAACTAACTTCCTTTCTCCTTTCTAACGACAAGTTAGAACTTACTTTTCTACGCTTTAGAAATAAATATAAATTTGTCAATATTTTGTAGAAATCACATCAATTAAGTTTCTTATTTTAGAGGAAAGAGTACCATGGTTTCATCTTAAGCGATAGAAATTTTAAATCCCCCTCTGTCTCAGGGTCCTTGATTGGAAATGATGTGATGGTCCCTTGCTCGCTTCCGGAGACTAAATCACTGTTGTTATCCTTCGGAAATATACAGATAGTAACTGTTTTATTGACAAAAAATTTACCACAAAAGGAAACAAATACCCTTCCTTTTGTTAAGTATAGTCCGTAGAGAGTGAAGACATTGCGAATTTTCTGGTAGTATTGTGGATAGAATAATCGCGGCGTTGCCATAGCAGCAGAGAATGTGCGTTGAAGAGACACTTTCACAAGTAAAGGGGGGGGGGTGAGAGAAACCGAACGAACGCTCCAGAGACCTCTGCTGTCTTCTCCGTGACGTCATCATGCGCTATTCCCTTCCCTTCTCACCCCCCCCCACTCGCCATCGGTCGCAACTCTCCCTGCACCAACGTCACATGCATCTAATAATGTGCATATTCTAGCGTTTCATTACAACTAAATTAAATATTACATCGCTACCTTTACATGTCAAATCAAAATTTACACGATTGTACAGGAGTTTGCCTTCTTACACTAATATCTAAAACTAAGTCACCTCAAATTTATTAAGGTATATTGTTACAACATTTATAGAAGCAACTTTTAAAAACCAGTTTTTTTACTATATGTATGGCTTCTGTTATCCGTATCTATCTGATCTATCTATCTACAGCAAAGTAAACTTATTAAATGTATGTCTGAAAAAGTTAAAAATAAGGATTTAGAGTTGGGAGAAAAATTGATAACCAATGGAATAATGATAGTGAAAAACCTCTTTTACTTTCAAAAGACCACTAAAAGCTACCATATACCAGAATTTAGGACATTTAACGACAAAGAATATGAAAAGAGAAATAGGAATTTCTTTATAGTTCCTGAGGTCTATAATAAACATGGAGAAAGAACATTAAAATTCTTAACGCCAAAAATTTTAAACGAAATGCCAAAATGTCGTTAACAAATATAAAACACGCACGAGAAATGGAAAAGAAGTCAAGAATTGGTTAATTAAAAATAAAATATAAAAAAGGGACATTTTAAATGTTAAGTGTAACAAAATTATATGTTACATAAGTTATAAGAGTATATAGATAGTACCCTCTCTAACAATAGAAAAAAACCCTTAGAGGGGGAATTCAATTTGAAAATCTACAAACAAAAGCAAAAAAGTACTTATTTTTATCATATGACAATGTACTTGTTAATTATAAGAAAAGTGTTAACTGTTGTTAAATTTCGTAAATGTTTTTGTGGACTATTTTAAAATGTAATTCTATGATTATGAAATAAATATTATTAATTTTATCCACCTATCTATCAATCCTGAAAACAATGCGACACTACTGTTTTCCAGTGATTAAAACGTTAACTGTTTAAAACAATTCCGGCTTCAGCCTTCGTCAGTCACGTAAATAATCATACAATATGTATATTTTTATGAAAAATAGAAAGTAAAAACACAAAAATCGCATTAAACGTACAGGAAGGCTGGAAACCAACACCCAATTTGTGAGTGATTTTTGGGTTTAATTTCTACTTTTCAATAACTTAAACAAATTTTAATTTACCCAAGACAGTAGTGTTGATTTACTTTCAAGATGTCCGTAAATATGTATGAATGAAGACAGTCAAAAACGTTTGGTATTATCTGCCCCCCTTTTCCCATTCATCCTATAGTAAAAGTCGTCGTACTTTGCTTCGAGAAATACAACTTAAGAAAAAGAAATAAAAACCATGAATGGAAACGCGCCGTGTTCATTACTTTCTTTTGTAAATTACTTTATTGTCTTATATGTGGTGATACGCGAAGTATCGGGACTCGTCTTGTTCTGACCTTTGCTTAGCGGGTTGTATTCAACCTGCACTTAGGGGCATCAAAATCTCTCGAGTCCACGATGTAGCCAAGTTGCGTGTCGGAGGCTTTATTTCACTTGAGGTTTTTTCCGGAGCGAATGCTCGAGAGGTCATGGACAATGCGCCATGTTTTCTGCTTCGGTCATCTTTTACGGCCACTGTTTGCATCCTCTCTTATGTGGGTCAGCGATGGTAGATCATTCGCTCCAATATAATACGTTGTCCCAAATTTTTTATGGACGCAGTTCCTTCGTGATCTATAGTCCTCACGGCGAAAGAAAAGTAACCAATGGAGCGAAAGCGCAGGTGCTTGACCTATTTCAGACGCCATGCCACGGCACCCATACAAAACCGTTGTGAAGCTAAATTCAGGCAATATGAGGCAAGTCAAAGGTTAGATATAGAGCCCGCTCTCCGTTACAGTAGGCAGATCAATTGCTGTCGGTTATACAAATCGGTTATAGAAGGCGTAACATCGAGACGTAAATTCAGGAACATTCTGTTTTACGTAAGTGCGAGGGAGGAAGAGTCCACAATTTCGCATTGACTCCTCGACAGTTCCATTACATTACGTGAGGCGGAAGGACAATCCACTGAACGTATCATCTACGTGACCGAATCGCAGAAGCGAAATTACATAACCTAAAAGTCACATGAAAACCAAATAATTCAGAGAATCTTAACTACGCGCCTTGTATTTCTGACAAAAGTGTACTTCCTTGTCTGCATTTTAAAATAATTCGTAATTAAGTAAATAAAGCCATACAAAACTGAAAACTGTTTCTGTATTTTTGGAGGTTTTATTCGGGGTATTTAATTTTTTAAATAAATATGAGAAAATTTAACAAAACGAAATAAGAGAACTAACAAATGAATTTTGAATATTAAGAATGGTTTGGTAACGACGATGAAAATGATGTAAAAAGATTCAGAGACCTGTTTTATACTCAAAGTCACTTCGATACTTTGCCTAGAATTATTCAACATGGCTGCCTTAAACAAACTGCCAACCTCTACGAAACAAATCCTTGAAACTCATTCGCGAAAATTTCATAGAAAGCGTGGTAGGAAAATTTCAGGAAAAGCGTAGTTACCAAGAATTTAAGTAATATGCAAATAAATATTTATTGTATTCACAAAAGCGACTATTTGCTGTAAAGAAATACAAGTTAGTAACACAACAAACAAGGACACAAGGTAATATTCGTTTCACACTTTGCTCGAAGCACAAAGAACAAAACAACGCCACAAGAGCCATCAAGTGAATTGAATTGGTGTCAGAGGTTGGCGATGGATTTGAAGTTTTCAGAAATTCGAATGGCCTGCCAACATTACGCGAGGTACAAATATCTTTACTCTTATGGACGATGGCGAAGTAAAAGCGTTGGCCACATTGAGTGCAGGTTCCATACCAACATTAGGTCAATTAGACTGACAATAAATACATAAATAAATTACGGACAAGGGGGCTGTTACACACTGCGTATGAACATTGAGGACAATAAAGTAATTTACTGCGACTAATAGAAAATAAAGTAATTGTGCATTTCGGTTCATGTTTATTTTCTTAAGTTGAATTTTTCGAAGCAGATTATGGTGACTTTTACTATAAATTTCTTTTCTATTCCAGGACAGCACAGGGTAATTCTGGTTGTTAGTTATAAATATACGTCGTAGCCATAGCTCGATCGTATTACTAGATACGAAGTATGATGCATGAAGAAAGAAAGAAAGAAAGAAAGAAAAAAAAGAATGGAAAGTGCGTCGTCGTGTGTCTTTGAGCGAGTCAAGGTCAGACGCTTGGGTCGGGGAATTCGCATCCTGCTGTGTGTAAACAGGCGCTCAAACAAACCAAAGGGGACATCTGCTGGTTCTGTAGCGGAACCACCAACATTACTACGCACAACGCAAAGGATCCATCTGATACGACTATCACGACTCCGTGACGGGTGCGTGTCTATTCTTTGCTTTCCATCGCTCACGAAGACGGGAGAAGACAGGGCGAGAGGGCAAAGCACGTCGGAAGACAATTGAAGAGTCATGAAATAGACGTATTTATCTGTCGAGGAAAGAGAGATTCTACTTCACGCGAACTATGAGGGCAGGAGCTCAATTCAACGAATCAATTTAGTTCAAACGCGCTTCATACAAGAGTTTCATCCATTACATTACATTTTAGATGAGTAATTTCTTTAATGTAATTTCTTTGTTGTTACCTTCGCTAATAATTCTCTAACCATTCTCTATATCGCGTGTGTTTCTTTAATAGATACTTGGGCGAGGGTTTATTTTTTAACTTTTCCTTATTGTATTATATCTTTTCTATCTGCCACCAAGCACTGTTCACTTAACAAACTTATTACTATTATTATTGTTGTTATTATTATTATTAAATGTTAGTACACATCATAGAGTGAAAAGGATAAAATTAGGAGTTCACTTTAACTTGAAAAGATTGTTTTGTTCTACATTTTCTCACAACGTGAAAGATTTGCATCTAAAAAGCTATATATTAGCTTCATTTAAATGAACAGAAGATATCGATCATTCTAATCAACTAAAATGAAATACATAACGAAAATTAAATCACCCCCTCCCCTTCAAAACACCCCTCTCTCAATAATTTCTTGTCATTTGCCCTACTTTCTTTCGTCCCTCGAAGAAACGTTTGTTTTTTTTGTTCTTTTTTTATATACGACAGTCTTCGGTATCCGTGTGTACTCATCAACGTCTCTCGAGTTCTGCGGGTGTCTCCCATGCGAGCGCACAATCAACGTCTGACGTCCTACTTGAAGAACGGCGCAACAGGATGAACTGAGTCATTCGCTCGAAGCGGAATTTTAATGCCCTTTGCCGATGCCAATTTGCACTTTTCCCATCACACACATGACCTGAATATATTTCACACACATTAAAACACTTTTCTTGTTTATCCGCTTCGAAGTATAACGAGCGCGTGGCCACCAGCTGCCCTTCATTTCTGAAGGTGACACTGGCGCTCCAAGTGAATCAAAAAGTAATCTTGTTTTCTTTATTTTTATTTTTATTGTTTTACAACACATCCGGAATTATAATTATGAAAAGAACATTATTAAATTCAGATCTTGCAATAAGTAGTGTAATGAAAATAATTTTTAGGAACTCGCTTCATGCATTTGAAATGCACAAAAAGCAAAATGTACAGAACAGGGGAGCGGCCGAGCGCAAAGGGTTTCTTCATTTATACGCCTCATCTCACCTCAGGAAAAGTGAAATATGTTTTTGTAATGTCCGGTGACCTATAGATAAAAGTGATGTAAAAAATTGCAAGGAAAATTTACTACAAATCAAAGTGATCTTCAATCACTTTCGTGGTTCGAAAGTTGGCTTCACTTATAATTACAATTATTCCATTCACATGTTTTTAATGTTGAAATCACTATAACAAACATGTTTCTCTGTTTGTTTATTTGTTTATGCCGACGCGTCGACGCAATGAGGCAATGAGGCAATGAGGCAATGAGGCTGACCAACAATCATTGTAACGATTTTACACGCTGCGAATGAGTAAAAANCGCAATGAGGCTGCAATGAGGCAATGAGGCTGACCAACAATCATTGTAACGATTTTACACGCTGCGAATGAGTAAAAAAAAGAGTTTACGCAAATTACAGAATATGGAATTCACGAATCGTGTACAATATCAAGGAATAAGGCACACAGACTACAAAGAACATTCACAATATGAGTACAGGGTCGCGGAATTCCAGAGTTTCAAAAGGTATTAAAATCACAGAGACTGATCACAAGGTGGTAAAAAAATATATACTGAGAAACAAAAATGGCATAGACAGAACCATAAAACAATATGTTTTAAAAAATATATCGCAAGCATTTTGCAGATTTTATGTTAAGAAAAATCGAAAAAAAAATGTAGAACCTCGAGTTAATTGTTCGTGAAGTATTTTTTATAAGAAAATCGAAAGGAAAAGAAGAATAAGAAAGAACAAGATTCAATTTAATTTTTTTTCAAAGACACAAATATTTCAATGTTGCCAATAAGCGCACCGCTAATCCAAGTTAATAACGTTAAGACGATGAAAAAAATATTCATTAACGGTAAATAAATAAACGTTATTGTCAAAAAAAGCAATTGCAAACTGCGTATAACCACGTGGGGGATAAAAAAACTAAGTTACTCTCCGGAAACAAGCAAGGGACCATCCCAGCGATTCCGATCAGGGACCCAAGGGCAGAGGTGGATTTAATAGTTATAAAAGAAATTATTTACTAAATACGTACAGTTATGAATTAATCATTCCAAAATAAATATTAGTGCAGTAAAAATTCGAGATTAATAAAATAAGAGTAATATGTCATTTCCCCTCCCCCATTAAAAACGTAACCTTCCCCCAAGGCGATGCTTCGTATTCAAGTATAAGAAACACGTACAATATCAGCAAAACAAGAGAGAATTTTTATAAGGATGACAAATGCAGTGAAAATTCGAGATTAATAAAAACAACCTTTTTAAAATGTCATCCCCGTCTGTGGAAAATCCGCTACTATTCAGAGGAAAAACCAGGGCCAGGATGTTATTACATGCATCCAGACGCCTTCTATATAATGACACCCACACCCCTGTCTCCAAAAAAAAATCAAATGCAGCTTTATCCATCGTGTATGGAGTGACGGCAATAATTACGGCTTACTCTTACGGCGAGAATAGTTGAATTATTTTGCTCCGGAAGTCTTCACGTGTGTTTGATATTACTGCGCTGTTGAACTCGTAGAGAAACGTTCTAAAACAAAAATAAAAAAGGAATATGATGACGTAAAGATAGCCCATCGTTATGAAAAGAATAATTTCAAAGAACAGATAACAGATAAATTTTTGAATCCGCCTGTGCCTTAGGGCTCTTGATCGGAATTGATGGAATACGTCCCTCGCTTGCTTCCGGAGAGTAAATTAGTTTATTGTCCTCCACGTGGTCATACGCAGTTTGTACTGTTTTTGACAATAAATTTATTATTATTACATGTTTTGAACGCAACTGCAGTTTTAGATCTCGCTCTGAAGTGGACCCAAAGATATTAGAATGTCATCAACGCATGGACTCTCGTAGAAACAAATTTCCCGAACACCTCACGTATTTGCTTCTTACGTACTCAAGCTTCCGAAATAAACAAATCACACTTGATAGCAAACTCGCATTTCCCTTTTAGATCCCAATATCAATAAACAGAAACTGAAAATCCTAAAAAAAAACATTAATGAAAATATCAGCATCATTCTGAGATAAAATTGGGAAACAATTTTAGTGTTTCTGTACAACTACGCAGAAAATGTGTCAACATCTTATTATCAATAAATTGAAATAAAAATTAAAACGAATCAGTTTATAAAACTATTCAGGTCAAAGACCTTATTTAATTCAGAATATAATATTGTGTTAATTTCTTTCATTACAAAAACAACTAACATTATTAGTCTCGAAATGTAGGAGAACTTTTAAAAAAATTCTGGTAAAATAACGATAGAATATTTGTCTATTTTCCGTCTCGTATTTTCGTTATGAATCAGGGAAACGTGGAAGTTACGCCCAAGTTTTTTGAAAAAGTGATTCAAATGTAGTGCGAATAATTATTTCTCCATTACTTTATTTTTAGACTCTACCTAATCATAAGCCTGCCAGTGCATGACTGCTGGAAGTTTGGCTTAAAAAGTTTTCCTTTAGAGCAAACCCAGGACGTGACTATCGTTTTGTGGTCATCCGTTGCCAGTTTAGTGGTTTCCCATTCCTGTAGAAGTCAACGCCCCAACATGGGAGTGACTTAAAGCTTCGTGCAACCAACGCACAACATTGTGGGTCGGCGTTTCAACGACGATAGGTTAGGTTATACTTCAACCCTTGAGATATCTTAGTTTTCACACAAATAAGAGGTTGAGTATGAAATCACCTAGCCGCATGAACAGCAAAAAAATTTGTAATATAATAATAATACTAAATTTATTGTCAAAAAACAGTACAAACTACGTATGACCACGTGGAGGACAATAAACTAATTTACTCTCCGGAAGCAAGCAAGGGACGTATTCCATCAATTCCGATCAAGNTTGCTTGACCTTCCTAATACGTTTTCATTATGATTCTGATGTGTTTCGGAAAAAGAAAATGTTTCAGAGTATTGCATCCATGCAGCGTTAATATAAATAAACATCTACTCAGCCACTTTGTTAATAATGTAAACTAGAAAAGTGTAACGATGTTGTTTTGAACTAGTTGGTGAGGCGATACGAGTGTTGATTTATTCTAGTTCAACTGATAAAAAGTGTGAACCTAGTTGTCGAACACAAAATTGTAGTTAAACTGTACTCTACGAATCATCGGACAACACGTGATTTCTGCGTGACCGAGTCCCCGTCTTGTGGAGGGGCTTGTTAAGTCCTCGAAAGAGTTTACATAATTATGATTCATTTGAGTTATTACTTTTAAATCATTATTATAATTTTATAACTTAACAGTTTTTGTTATAACGTAATAATACGAACAAAAATATTTTTACATTAGAAATTATATAACAATTATATAACAAAGGTAAAAAGATTAATATGATTTTGCTATTTCTGAGGTCAAATTAAAAATTTATATATACAACTATATCTTGGTGAAAAGAAAAAAAAAATTGATTGCTAAATTGCCCCAAACGGTAAAAGCTTCGCAAAAAGAGTATTTCAGGATTTTGCGTAAAAAGAAGAAACTAGTTACAAACGGAAGCAACGTAACGGTACAATGATGCGTAGAGTTCTTTTGAAATGCAAAATCGTGTTTCTATCTAAACTCTTTGGAACATAGTGTAGGTAAGGATATCCTTTGTTCCCGTGTCCCCATTTCGCTGACGGAAGGAGGCATATGGCGGACACACGTGAACCGGAAACGAAACAGGTCACGCCTAACGTTGCTTCCGGAAAAAAAACTAAACGCTATGAAACTCTCGTTTATTATTCGCTAATTTCATCTAATTATACATTTATACATTTTTTGTCAAAAAACAGTACAAACTGTTGTGTATGACCACGTGGAGGACAATAAACTAATTTACTCTCCGGAAGCAAGCAAGGGACGTATTCCATCAATTCCGATCAAGGACCCTAAGGCAGAGGCTAAGGATTGAAAAAAATTTCATTGTAAAGCCGAATTGCTTCGAATCCGCCCTTGTCTTCTCCCTTGTTTCGTTTAATAATAAGAACAAACTTTAAGTATAATAAACTTTTATTAAAATACTGTATTTAGTGCTGGTCAGTTCCCAGCAACTCGACCCGTTCGTTACTACCACGAAAGTGGAACGTCTGACGAGACACGGCTCTCAAACCCGAAACACGTTTTACCAGAGGAAAACCCTACAGAAGGAAAAGGGGCTACACAAGTAATGCACACAACCAGAGTGCCAGTTAACAGTTGACCAGTTTGCTGTCGGTGTGTATGATCGAGTGGAAAGTGTCCTGGCAACTGTTCGTAGATGTGTCTGAGAGATGAGTCATAAGAAGCAGGTGACGGCGAAAGCGGAAGGAACAAAAGCTGCTCCAATACGCCGCAGGTGGAAGCGAGGAAAGGGCTGGAAACATGAACACGGTAGCAGAGGACGAAGGGCATTGGATCAATGTTGCCAACATTCTAACGAAGCAACAAATAAACTATTCATATGACGTTTTGAAACTTTGATTTCCTTCTCCCGCGCTCGTATAACACATTTTTCTACAAATTAATAAACTGTCTCTTTCAAAATTGTGAATATGCGCAGTCCGCGGTTCAATAGACAGTTACTTATCACAATCTATATTATTCTATTCTAGCTTTACAATGAAAAATTTTCAATTGACCTGTCGGTGGATTTTCTGTTACAATTTTTCTCGATGTGTTTTAGTCATTGAATATTGAAACGAGAGCTTCTTAACAAAATTTAACAAAATGTGTGAAAAATATGATTTAAATATCGAAAACTTTTATCGACCTCTAAAAAGTGGTCGTAGAAAGCAACGACCAACGGTTTTTCAATGTGGGGGGATGGCCGTAAGCAAAACCAAAATTGGCCTCGTACAATACCCTCTTAGTCCAAATACAGAAGAGAGTTATTAAATTATAACAAAAAAAAAATTTAGGTAACGTTTTATGTGATAATGCGATTTTTATCATCGTATGCTTTTATTTCGAGACATATTGTTCATTCATAAAGCACAATTCATTCACGAAGCACAATATTCTCACCAACTTCACTTACCGGGGAAAAACGGTGTAACAGAGGGAGAATAATATAAATGCAACGCATTCGCAGTTTCTGTTCGCCATAAGAAAACTAATAAATAAATCATACAGCTAACAAAATCTGTGTTCTTCAGAACAATATTTCTTCTAGTCACCTCATGTTATGCCCTCAATTAAGTTTTGAGAATTGTGTATAGTTTTGTTTTGAATGTAATTCAAAATTACATTCAAACTGCTCCGAAAAATTAAATTGTCCCGACTAATACGAATCCACATCTTATAAGAGAAGAATGATTAAGTGAGACAATTATTCACACGTTTCGTTCCTTATGTTGTACAAATTTAAAATTTTTTATTTATTGTTCTTAGATACAGAAGTGTAACTTTTTCCTCATCAGATAAAATAAATAAACAATATATACGAACAATAAACAAATAATTCTCTTAAAACTGACTTATTCCCCGAAATCAAGCAAGGGACGTATTCCATCAATTCCGATCATGGGACCTAAGGCATTAGCGAATTTAATTAGCATTAGCAAAATCGAGAGATACGCCCTTACAAAAAACAAAACAAAAAAACCACACACACACACAACCAAGTCTGAGTGTCATAGGGGTAAGTCTCAAAATAAAATATAGAGAAAAACTTTGCTTTCGATATCGCTGGATGCCTTACACTCTAATTCTATCAACAAAATGTCTGCAGAGTCATGGGAATGACGATCCTCAGAAACACGACGCTTTTTCATATTTGCTGTCGACTAAATATTCTTCTGGAATCTGATTCATTGGAGGAAAGTCGAGTAAAATCCTCTTAGTCATCGTCGACGACTCGAAAATGCTGAGCACTTCTTCGTAAAAGAAAACTACAATTCTACCAAAATACACCGAAATGACACGGGAACTTCCTTCCATTCCTAAGAGTTGCAAATTAGATCAAGTAGCAACCAGCAACATAGGTCACGTGGACTCAACGCTCTTCTACGCAAATGAGAGACATTTCTCCATAGTTGAGCTTCTGTGGATTCTTTCCTGAAATCTCATTGGTTTATTTAAAAATTACGCCTTTAGAGTTAAAAAAGGGTGGAAATTGTGTTGATAAACAAGCCTTAAATTATTAAGAAATGCAAAGGAATTTTTATTCTAGGTTATCTTGCCAGAACAATTTCAAACAGCTTTATGTTCACTTGTGCAGCACAACGAGGCGTTTCGAGAATCTCGATTATACCGAACACACTGCCACTCAGTTTTGAATCAATTGATTCGTTTATTTTGCTGGTTGAATTTTCATGCCATTAAGTTCTTTTTTTGGCTCTTCTATCTCTCGTCTACCTTATTTTTTGGTCCTTCGAACTCTCACACCGCATCAATTTTTTCTGAATTCTACGTCAATTTCTGTTTGTTAACTATTTCCTTTCATCTTGGAAAATTTTTCCTCAGTCTTCCATTTCGGGTCTTACAGTCTTATGTCCGCGAAGTAGACTCATTTCGCAAGAAACTCAATATCAGACCCTATAGTTGGGTTGGGACACGAGCTTATCAACACTCCAATACTTCAAGATTATAGATAGAGGGGAGATAAAAGAAATTAAACATGAACTGAAATGCTGGGTAGTTGACGAAACACTCACCTCTCTGTGCTAAAGGGCCCGAAGGGACCTCTCTCTGCATAGGCTTTGGAAGGGACTGCGCCCGACTTGGGCCGCAACTGTGTTCAGTAAATGGCAATTATTTAATTTCCACCATTTTTCTTACGTTTTTGACCTCCATCGTTTAAAACTTGCTCAGAGAAAACATCTTAATAAATGAAACAATTTGTGTGATATTACTACGTATATGAGAAAGTAAAAATATAATAAATGAAACAAAATATTGTTGTCAGTCTGGACGTTTAGGTGTGAGGAAAACTTCCAGACGGCCCTTTCGGGATTCCCTGGCAAACAGCTCAACTGACCCGTTCTATCCCTGAAATATCATGAGCCCCATCAATAATGAAGCAGCAAACTCGGATCTGTTCGCGAAACGTGAAGGTTCGTATGTTTCCACGTGAACGACTCACATGTTCCGGATGACGTGTGCATTTCCTTCCGGTGCGGAAGGTCCGCCGTTTGGCGGTGAACACATGTCATTCCGGAAACGAAGGTCGACTTTTTGCTTCCGGAATCCATTTTCATTGAGGAGAGAGAAGAATTTTGGTCAAATTCCCATTTCAATAGTCGTATTCGAATCAATAGTAGTTGATTAACCGAAGGGTACGTATTTATCGCATTCTCTAAATGTCACATATAAATGATTTCATTGGTTTTAGAACATTTTGTGTTTGTATATAATGTATACAAACTGGCCCGGGTTTTTCTCCGGTTTTCCTTCGGGTAGAGGCGGATTTCTTATACAGGTTCTCTAGGCTTTTGTCTATGGGCGTGTTTATTTTAACAATAAATCGCGAATTTAGTGGGTTTTTTTCAACTCTTATGATTTTTTAAACACTATATTCAGAATAATCTATAGTTCGATAATAACTTGTACATGTAATTTTTTTGCGTTAAATTACAAACATATTGACATACTATTAGTATTATAACTCGCAGCTAACTTTTTATCTTATCTAGGAACTTTTGCTGAAATATTTTGAATCCTTAGCCTCTGCCTTAGGAATTGCCCTTGATCGGAATTGATGGAATACGTCCCTTGCTTGCTTCCGGAGAGTAAATTCGTTTATTGTCCTCCACGTGGTCTTACGCAGTTTGTACTGTTTTTTTCACAATAAATTTATTTATTATTATTATCCCTTTATGTGTATAATGCATAGTTCAATATTGGTACAAAACTGATTAACTAGAAGTTAATTTGCGCAACATGAATATTCGTGCTTAGTTTTTTGCGAAACGTAAATGATTCACAGCGTAGTTTTGTTTCACTCCGAAGAAGCGCATTGATAACTTTTTACGAGGTACCAAACATTAAAGACAGGTATTAACGCTAATGTACAAAGGAGACAATTTTAAATACTTCTCGAATATTTCAAAAATTATTCATATATGTAAGATAAACGATTATATGTTCTTCGAACTTGAGATTTTCGATGTTCGTGAGAGACAGAGATATCCCCTTCTCATAACCGGTATATGAGACCGCAGACTATATTTATATTATAATAACGATAATATGAATATTATTCTATTTCAAAAGTGTAAATATTACAAAATATTAAATAGGATATTAAATATTAACCGCAACTACTAGTACGCGCGACTAACTGAAGCAAAACAACATGTATTACAACATAATGTATAAACAACATTAATAATGAAGTTAACTTAAGAATAACTTTTTAAACTCAAAATTGACAAATAATAACTTAAAAATTAATATTACATATACAAATACAACTGAATTTTTATTACGATCAGAAACCTGTAATTAATTGTTATAAAAGAAACATGGAATTAAGTTAATTTTACATAAGAAAGAGATTGAGCTCTATATCACCCTCAGTTCATATCAGTCTTCCATTTTGCTTTACATCTAAAGCCGCTTCGAAGCGTATTTTGAAGTCGCCTTAAGGTAGAATTAAACCAGAAAAATTTCTGAAATCGGCATAAATGAACAAAGTAACGTGTATTTATTGTGATTTCAACTTGAGAAACATTTAAACCTCACCGGACATTTAAAATATAATAATGGCAATTATAAATGATGGTGTAATACATTGCGTCTTAAGGAGAAAACACTTTATTTACAAAAAAAAATTAATTATAAAATGACGAATGTGTTGGAAGTTTACTTTCGTTTCCTTTGAAGTACTTTTTACGTCACTGGACATCACAAAAAGATATTTCACTTTTGCTGAGCTGAGAAGCATAAAGCACGAAGCCATTCTGCTCCACATACTCTCGCATGCATTTCAAACAAGTCAAGAGAGTTCCTGAATATTATTATCTGGTAGATATAAATTAAATTATGTTTCTTTCATCATTATTATCTATATTATGGTCAGTTATAACAATTGGAATTAAAAAATTAAAAAAAATCAATTATACTTCTCAGGGATTTGACCAACTTTCAGTGCTAGCGTCACCGTCAACGATTTCAGAAACAAGAGAGGATCATACCAAAACAAAACACGCTCGCCAAGTGCAGGAAGAGGAGAAGAGAAAGGGGTGGGGGTAGAGGGAGGGGGGAGGAGGAGAATTGTTGATGATTACATGCGTATGACATAAGCGCTAGCTCACCTCGAAGTTCCTTGGCAAGAAGCCAGTTACAGAAACCAGATCTCACAAATCACAAGAGTGTCTATGTGCTTTCGAACGCGATCGCCATTCGTCAACAGAAATCCGGGAGAAGAGATCACCCAACACACACAAACACACCAATAACATATAATGCATGTGCATTCAGAAAGCTTAAGAAAAAAAAAAATCAAATTCTAACCATTGTTAAAATGTTCTAGTTGTTTGCAAGGACCATTATCCAAATCAAAATTTTCTTTAAATTTTCTCACAATGGATTCATTCCTTCTTTTCTGTGGTTTATGACACATGATATTGAAGAGCTAGGATGCGTTTCAAGATTACATAGGAAGAGGAATTAATTGTTGATGTTTTTTTAATTTGAGTACAGAAGTATTATAGAGTGCGCGTTATATTTTCAAACAAAAATAGTCCCAACTTACACGAAGTAGCGTTTACACCTATACGTTTCAGTATTATATTCAAAATACAGAATAATCTCGATAGTCCGACATTTGGTAATCCGACAAGTTGACGATGACTCGTGTTTCTTGTGAAAACTTGAGCGCGTTCAGCTTTGGCAAAATAATGGTTTATAACTTAGATTTATATAGTTGTTTTTTTCTTTTTCACTCAGACTTTACATTTATTTGCAATGATACGAACAGTATATTGTTTATTGTTTATTCTCGTTGAATTTCTTCATGATGATCAAATACTGCAAGCAAAACCTATGAGTGAAAAGATAACTAATCTTTATTCTTAACCCATTTATAACGCATTTAGCTGAGTTTACCCTCACCCAGTAAGGTTTTTAGCGCTGTTTTAATCATACATTTACCCTTGGTAATCCATAATAATAGACAATCCGTAAACTGTCAGTTCCCATATCTGTCGGAGTATCGAGAGTCTCCTGTAAGTTCAACTGTTCATTACGGGTTTTGCGCCCTAACTCTTCATGTGAAGGAGAATTGATAACTACGGTCATGTTTATTTCACCCAATTTATTTCTTCTGCTTCTTACATCTGCAGTCGCCTCGTCCGAGTGTGTGTTTGGCAGATCTCTCGCTGAGCCTCTGTCGTGCAACCAACACCTGGTCTCCTGGAAAACGCATTCAAGAGCGAGTTTTAAAGGAGAAACAACCACCCAATCTGACTGGATTCCATGTGACAGCCTTGGTTCCACTCAGATTAACATTCTTTATGTCCGTAAATGACAATATATCATTAGACCATTGAAATACCTTTCTTTCATCAAAAACGTATTTACTGTCGACATGGAATTTTTGGAATTAAGTTATCAAGAAAATACGTTTTAATGGAGAAACGAATTCAAGTCTAAAATATCAAGTATAGTAATATATACGACCTACATTGGTAGATTAGTATTAGGTTTTTGTATTTAGATCAGTAGACTATACGTTAGGAAATCTAACATATCTATTTAACAGACGTATGATGGTACTCCTTTCAATTACATTTTTGTCCAAGAACAACTATCACAAGAAATGTTAGTGCAATACAATGAATTAAAAAATGTTGAGGTGGATAATTATAAACGTGTGCGAATCATTACTTTAAATGCGATCTCCCATGCAATTCTGGTGTTTGGAGAAAGTGATCTCAAAAACTGTGTAAAAGAAAACTTTATTGTCAAAAATTTCAGTTGCAAACTGCATAAGAACACGTGGGGGGGGGCAATAAACTAAGTTACTCTCCGGAAACAAGCAAGGGACCATCCCATCAATTCCGATCAAGAACCCAAGGGCAGTTTCCATGGGTGGATTTAATAATTATAATTATTTTTAATACGCACTGTTATCAACTTGTCATTCCAAAATGAATATTTGATATAATGTGCAGACAAAATTCATGATTAATAATAACAGTATTAAATGACATTTCCGCCAATGGGAAATGCACGATACCCGGAGAGAAACGCGCGCCGGGAAGGCGTGAATTTTATTTGTAATGAGGTTTATTTTTAGAAGACTTTCTCATGTACGTTTTAATGGAAAACCAATAAACTGACGATTTCTTTTACATCCAATTAATCGATGTTCTATCGCTGGAAGGAACCACATTCTCTGTGTGTATTGCGAGGTGAAAAATACGGAAAGGAGAAGTGTTCGAATCCTCTCGTGACTCGTATTATCTTTGTCTTTCTCTTTGTCATAAGAGAACTTTATCACGAGATTATCCCCCCGTTTTAAAAGAAGTCGTCCATGACCTTTCGTGGTCGCAGTGAAAGTTGCACTTTGTATCGCTAAAGGTGTCGTGGACATGTCTCGACTCTGTTGTGTCTCAATAGAAGAAAATAAGTGAAAATACCACGTAATAATTATAATAATAATAATAATAATAATAATAAATAAATACATAAACTTTATTGTCAAAAAACAGTACAAACTGCGTATGACCACGTGGAGGACAATCAACTAATTTACTCTCCGGATCAAGCGAGGGACGTATTCCATCAATTCCGATCAAGGGCAATTCCTAAGGCACAGGCGGATTCAAAAAAATTCAGCAAAAGTTCCTAGATAAGATAAAAAGTTAGCTGCGAGTTATAATACTAATAGAATGTCAATATGTTTGTAAGTTTACGCAAAAAATTACATGTACAAGTTATTATCGAGCTATAGATTATTCTGAGTATAGTGTTTAAAAATCCTGAGAATTGAAATAACACTAAATTCACGATTTATTATTACAATAAACACGCCCCTAGACAAAGCCTAACAAATCTGTATAAGAAATCCGCCTTTACCCGAAGGAAAAACGGAGAAAAACCCGGGCCAGGATTACATTAAGAGTTTTAAAAGACATGTTTTATTAATGTTTTAAAAACATCAGAGAATACATTAGCAATTAGCAAGACCATTGTGATCCTAACACAAATATGAAAAATGCTAAAATATGAAATAACACTTTTGAGTAAGTGTCAGTACTCGACGTTCTGATATGTGTTATATATTAATGACCATTCGAAATATTTGTAACAGAATGTCTTTTGTAAGAGAGCGATTCCTTCGAATACAATTTATTGTAGTATCTCACGATAACATAAAGTAACACAGTGACAAAATAAATAAATAAATAAACTCTACTGTCAAGAAAGCAGATAAAAACGTAAAGGACGATAAACTAATTTACTCTCTGGAAGCAAGCAAGGGACGTATTCCATCAATTCCGATCAAGGACCCTAAGGTAGAGGCGGATTGAAAAATTTCTAGATAAGATGAAAAGTTAGCTACGAGTTATAATACTAATAAAATGTCAATATGTTCGTAATTTAAAACAAAAAAATTATTACACGTATAGGAATTATTATTGAACTATAGATTATTCTGTATATGTAACTACATCGACACTAAGGTAAATTCGATATTGAATTTAATACGATACGTTGAAAAGAGAATGCAGTCTCACGTTCATAAATACTTATTAATGGTATTAACGGTATATTTGCTCTACGATTTGCAAACATAATTAAAGCATGATAAATTAAAAGTCGTTTCTATGTTGCTCTTTTTTTTTTATTGGTATTAGAAAGCTTTTTCGGCTGCATAGCTACCATCGTCAGTAACATACACTGAGTGTTGAGGAATATTTTTGGCGAATAAGCAATAAAAAAATGAGCAACATAGAAACGACTTTTAATTTATCATGCTTTGATAATGTTGCTAAAGCTCCACAATTACCAAAAACATAATTAAGGTAATAAACTGAATCAGCGGCAAATTGGTTCTATCAAGAAATAAAGAAATATTACCAAGCAACCGATACTTATGTTAAAGAACGTTGGTCAGTTTTTTTGTGTTCGTTGAAAATTCCAATACTCGTTAACCGAATGACCCTAATTATGACTAAAATAGAAAAGTTTGATTTCGAGGGAGTTTGTAAGTTATTTGGGGAAGCGATTAGACGTGCTGCGTGTTCATGTTTCGACCACGTGTGCTCAAGCGAGTCCCAGTTCCACAAAGGTTTTACTTCCTACCCACGATGTACGTGGAGATGACAGCGACTAGATATCACCCAGATTCTTGAGTAGACGGTCACAACTGCAGTTGTTATACAGCCCTGGGGACCGAGGCGTAGAAGTGAAAAGCTTCAAATATTTTCTGAACGCACCGGGAATCAAACCGAGAGTTTCCCCGAATAATGTGAGAAATATATGAGGCTTCATTTTCTCAAATGTTCGAGCAGGACGGTAGGTACTTAGCTAATACATTATACATATGAAACTTAAAGAAAAAAGAAAGAATTAAGGTAGTTGAGCCGACAGGGACTTGAATATTTGAAGTGTCCGAAATTTGCAACAACATATGCATATTTCAGTGTTTTTTTTTCTTTCAAATTACACGTTTTAGGTCAATTCAGTCAATACATAGATTAATATTTGGATAAGCGGTCCGTGATGGGAAAATAATTTACTTTTGAAATAAATTACTTTCCGAATCTTATGAATAAACTTTTGACTGTTGTCAAGAAGATAAATTAATTTTCAAGAAATCTTTATGGAGTTCGCCGAACAGGAATGAAGAGAGATGGAACTTTCGTGTCGTTCTCTTCTCATCTTCGTCATCTACGAAACAATGCGAACGACCAGATAGGCAGCTTCAGACGAATTCACTCTTCATTCCTGTCATTTAAAAAAAAAAAAACTTTTTTTTGTATCTTACATAATTAGACATCATAGATTTTTTCTTGACCTTCAAAATAATAATATCAGGAATATATAAAAAAAATTAATTTGGTATTAAAATATTACCTAAAATATACATATTTTTATATTTTAAAACGTTTGTCTTTCAATATTTCTTTCGATAATTCATGATTTAATCACTTTAATGTTATTCGATCTAGACCAAACAATATTTGTAATTCCAAGGACGCCATGTAGTATGTGCGATGTATTATTTATTCATCATATTTATTAAATTAACATTTTCTTCAGCCGTGACGAAGAACTAATTTACTTCGAAACTTTGGAACATACTTAAATAGAATTATTTGAACAGACCTCATCTCAAGAACTTTTCCTGATATTTTAGGTAATTAGATCGTCTGGACTAACACTAAAAAACCTGCCGGAACTCACTAAAAAATCGAGTGTTTGGGTCATCAGCGCAACAAAATGTGGAATAAGTTTTTTTATCGATTTTTGGATGTTTCAGGGTAAAATATTTTTATATTTAATACTTTAATATTAGTTGAATCATATCGATTAAAGATTTATTTAAAAAATTTTGATTCCAGTTGTCTGTATTTTTGTACTTTTTGTATTGTATTTCCTTATATTCTGCCACCGAGTAAGATCTGTCCATTTCTAGTTAATAAATATTATTATAGTTATAAGAAGACATGAGAAACCAGCTGATCTCGATGCTATATTTAGCGAAATGATGCTCATCACAATAGAAAGTGTTCTCTTGTCCGACGGAGGCCAAGTGTGTGCTCTGAATCAAATCGCTTCGCTTCCAGAACCGCAGACTTTCACGAAAGCTCCGACGGCTGCTTCGCCACACAGAGACGAAGACTGGCTTCCGGAACCGTCAAAGATGGCGGCAGGAAGATTTCTTACATCGTTCATTGCGATCACCATCTGATGGCAATCACCAACTAGACACAAGGAAGAAGTGGATGATAAATGGTGGAGTATCGAGAATTTAAGAGAAAGTTCTTCAAACAAAAAAGGCTGCGATAAGAAATCAGAAACGTATTTGTCAGGGGACCCGGACTCATCACCAAAAAGTTTTGATAATAACTTTTAATTGTGGTTAGAGATTGTATTCAATTATTAAGGAATTACGAGACAAGGTAAAGCAGGACGACCGTAAGGAAAAACAATAAATTTCGAACCTCTTGTTATATTATTTGTATAACAAACAAGTTACGTTTCGCCTCATGTGTTGGGACGTCACCACTGATGAAACGTAAGTAAATAATGTAATACAAATAACATAACAGACTCGAAATTTATTGCTTTTCCTTACGGTCGTCGTGCTTTACATTGTATTAAATAAGTTTTAGGTTGTACCTACATAATATGCGATCAAGGTTCTATTTCTTAAATATCTTTTACATCAAACATAAAACTTGAGTGTATTTTAGGAGTGTCTTGGAGCAAAAGAACCAAAAAAAGATGTAATAAAAATAATAATATTTTTTAACCGAAATAGCAGATACAAACTGTGTACGACCACATTAAAATTATTTTCTCTCCGGAAGCAAGCAAGGAACCATCCCATTAATTCCGACATCTAATAATACAGTGAGTCTAATCCTGTTCGACGACCCCATATCCCGTTTATGAAGGTGGGACAAGGTTTTTATTGCACTAATTCCGAACATGTATTGCTCTAACTGTAAAGCTGGTATAACCAGTGCGCATAGAAGAGAAAATTGTATGTTCATCTATTAATAGAATATAGCTATGTCCCTCCATTCTGATTCTCTTTCTTATCATGACGTCGTATGAAATCTTAGGTTTTCAGCTTTTCCTCTCGCAAATTTCCTGGAAATTATTTCAATAATTTTGAGGTCAAGTCTTCGCTCACTATCGCATTAACTCGGTCTTTCTCGACTTCATTCCCTTTCTGGGGTAAAATACACAATCCTCAAATTATCTTATTCCTCATGTATGAAAAAAAAAGTGTTTGAATAAGAATCACGTGTGGGGTCCCCGCATTACAGCAGTGCTGTCAGGGGACCCATGGTCAGGGGACCCATGGTCAGGGGACCCATGGTAGGAGAAGGGGGGATCGAAAAAATAATAATAATAATAGATACAAAACAAGAGTATTTATAATTCTGGCGACGATGCTTATTAAACGTGTAAAATATTTAACAACTCAAAATAATAACTTCGGTCATCATGCTAAATGTAATTTGCCTACAATTATTAACAATGATGATCTGTTTCTGTAAAAGAATCCTCATGGAGAATATTTTTTATATAAGATAAAGGTTGTTGAGGTAAAAAAGTTAAAGGTCCTTCTTCAGGGCAAATAAATGTTCGAAACTTTGGCAGAATGAATATTGTTTAATTTGTTGTTGGTTTTTTTGACCTAAATATTAAACTACCTTTTTCTTATATGATGAACGAGGTCTACAAAAACATGGAATTATTTTTTTTTACATTCGATGTGCTCTCAATAAAACATTGCAACGGGTCTCATTGATTTGGTGCGTGGTTTGGTTACGAGTTGAATTCTGTACACCACGCGAGGATACAGTGCAGGTAATCAAAGCACCTCAGCTCATTGAGTAAATACATTTCGTTGCATAACGTCTCAGCAACTGAACTACGCTCCGCGCATCGTGACGCGAGAGCGATAAGATAAAATAACTCTGGCACACACACACACAAAGAATCGAAACCCAGAAGGTAGGCCCTACTACCCCCATGTGTTTTGGGGCGCTGAAAGCGATTATGACTATAAAGAGAAATTTTAAATTGTCTAATTTCCCCTTAACACCCCCCTCCCCAATAGCTGTAGGGGGTAGTACGGTCTACCTTCTGGGTTTCGACTTTTTGTGTGTGTGTGAATACCTGAGTAATAGATCAAGTATGTATCATTTCTTCGATCCTACCATCATTAAATCTGCTAACATCTTAAGATTAACGTCTTAAAGAATCATTGAGGTCTCAAAATAAGAGTGAATTAAAATACGACGCGCAGGTTTTTGAAACACAAAATACAGGTTTTTGAAACACAAAATAGTATGATGGTTAAACACCAGGACGTATGGTTGTTTTGAAATAACTGCAACCATCATTATTTTACATAAATGAAAAGAAAGTAAGTTTGAATATCATTCCCAAAGAAATTGTTTTTTTTCTTCTTCTTCATCTTCTTCTTCTTCTCGTTTTGCCTGTAAACCTTCTACTTCTCTGCGTGATCTAACTGTTGTTCAATTCACCCGAAGCGGTGCTGAGGGGGGTCGGGGATCGAGAATGAGAATGAGACGTTAGAGTACAGTGTTGCCACTTTCCAAGCACTCGATTGGTCGCAGAAAAATGCGGCAACATCCTCGTCTTCACTTTGATTGGCTGAGCAGCGCTGAGGACTTCTCCCGTCACGACGTACCCCTGGAAGTACCGGAAGAAGTAACAGGTACTGTTTATAAAAATTGTAGTATGAGTGATTGGTATCGGAATGCATTATATGATATGGAGATTGGACTTGTTCCTTATACTACTAAAACAATGGGAAACCGCCATTAGTTGGACAACAATTGGGTTACGTCCAATCGAACACTTGATTTAAAACTGAAGGGTCGATTTCGTACACGGAGTATATCGATGAATGCGCTTTCTGGGGGTTGAGGAGAAACTTCAACATGATCCACTGAATCTTCTTGCTATGATCATAAGTGATAAGTGTGAATGTGGAAAATTTGACAATGATGTATGATTGCCAATTCAATGGTGTGGAACGGGTGAACTGGTTCAAAAAGTTGAGAAGATGAATATAATGCTTTTGAAGAATTAGTGGCAAAGAGTGACATATTTTAAAAGACGTGGGGTCATTATACTAATCTGATACGGCCAATATAAATAAATGCGCACAGAAACAGGAACAGGGAGGTAATAAGGAGGCGGAGAGCAATACATATAGGGAAAAAGATAATTAAAGCAAAATGAAGAAAATGAAAATATGAAAGTAGAGAAATTATTGAAAAAAAAAAGAATAAAGGACACTGGAAGAATGAAGAAGGAACAGGGTTGAATGTGAAGAATTCATAATAATAATAATAATAATAAACCTACCACAAGAACGTTTGTCTCTCTATCTTTCATCGTGACACGTCCAGTGCTCTTTCGAGATGGCAATCGATAAATACTTATCTCCACGTCGTTCTCCAGAACAGCCGTCCTCGTTAGGAAGCAATAACGAAGGAGATAAAAATATCTCGCGAGAGACACATGAAAACTCTCGTGGAGAGACATGTGCTCTCGACGACAGGAATTGACACATCACGACTTACCAATAAATAAATAAAAAAATAAATTAGTGTAAAAAAAAGCAGTTTCAATATAACAACGTAGAGGACAATAAACTAATTTACTCTCCGGAAGCAAGCAAGGAACCATCCCATCAATTCCTAAGGTAAACGCGGATTGGAAAGTTTCACCACACTACTAAAAAAAGAATAAAAATAGTTACGTGTTATTGTGTCAACAAATTTCTGTTTGGTAGAAGTACGTATTATCAGCGAACTAGAGATTATTTGGAATCTAACCTTGTATATAAATCGTAACTATATAAATAACTCTAATTTTGATATTAATTATTACAATAGACAGCCGCTCCTAGACAAGAGTCTACAGAGCATGAGCATAAAATCAGAATATTAATGAGAGAAAACTCTAAATGTGAAGGATTTACCATTACGCTGTTTTTCTCACTTGTTTCATTACCAAGGTCTTCTGAACGCAGAAATATTCTTCTTAATCTGAGTATTAAAGTATGAAAAAAAATATGTTTGTGTACAAGTGATGATTTTTATAACGACTCGTCGGATGCTGTGGTTTTATGTCCCGAATCTTCGATGTATGGGCGTCACGTGGTACGAATTTTTTTTTAAATACTCTTTTTGAAAAATAGATATGCAAATCGAGCATGAAATCTAGTGTTTTTTTTTTAATCTTTAAAAGTACAGAATCCCTTATTACATCGAACGCTGGTGATGGAACTGAGAATCGGGTTTCCTTTTCTTTTACAGCCCACTTAAGCTCTTTCGATAGTTGAGAGCGGATCTTGTTGAGAGCACTTCCACGATATCAAAGTGACACGTTTTGATGAAACTTTGTGACATGCTAATAAAAAGAAAAGCCACGTAGAATAAATACACAGAGACACACAGTTACGCATTTGCCAAGCGCACGACTGATATTTGTCAAACAAGCGAATACAGCGTCTGCAGCATAAAAACCAAAGAAACGTTTTTCTCTCACGTTTATTGTTCTTATAATTTAATAATATTGAGAGCTTCATCATAAATTAAAAGATCAATTAATTAGTTAATAAATATTAATAAATTAATAAATATTTCAGTTTATGACGAAGCTGTCAATACTATTGCAATATATATGCAAGTGTGGCGAGAAATCCTGGAGTCATATAAACTTTATAAAGCAAAGAGAGTTCATTTCCAAGGTCTTGTTGGCGAAGTCTTTTTATCAGACTTCGTTCCACTTCTATTGTCGTCCATTATGTTTTATCTAATTAAATAAATAGTTAAAAACTTACGACCTTTGATGGAGGAATAATATTTTTAATCTTTTGTGGATAGTTCACTACGTTTCGACGTGGATTTGTGCCGTCGTCAGGTAAGCAAGTAATATTATTTTAAAAAATATATTCGTCTATCAAAAGGGTTTTAATTATTTATTTATCAGTATTATTAAGTTTCTCATGCCTGTAGATAAATACAGAATACTACGTGACCATACATTAACTTAAAAATGTATCAATGTACTGTCAATTATCGTATTACCTTTAATAATATTTGAGTAATATAGGATAATTATTCTAATGCTTCCTTATTATTGTTTCTAATTATTTAATATACTTCACACGGTTGTATATTATCTCTGTAGTGCTATTTTTCCAAGAGACTCTCTCATAGAAATTGATGTGACGGAGAGTAAATTACTTTGTGTGTCTTTCACATGATCATATTTAGTTTATATCTCCTCTTAGAAATTTATTTATTTATTGATGACGTAATTGTACCCAAACTATTATTTACAAGAAGTGAAATAAAATGTATAAGCAGCGTGCTCTTCACAAAGTGACAAACCAATCAGAGCTAACGGAAGTGACGTGGTAATGTACGCAGACGGTGGAACTAAATAATAATAAAACTCATAACATTTTCTTACGTTATGTTTTCCAAGAAAATAATAATGATATTAAAATAATTAGGATGTCTCTTAAAAATTAATACGAAAGAAATATAGATTTCCCTGATTCGTTTGTCTCAATATTTCGCTTCACACAATTACGCCAATGCGACAGTGCTGCTGCTTTTGGGTGAAAGAACGAACTGACGATTCGTTGCGTATTGTTTTCTTGTCACGACGCGAGTTTCCCAAAACATGTCAACTCTTTTCTCTGATCACGGTTCAAACGACACAATTTTCTCAAATATTTCCTCGAATTCTCATTAAAAATTTCACGGAAGGATAGTATACGATGAGAAAAAATAAGAACCATTTTCCAATTCCTCGTTTTGTCGTTTGGACTTAGAAGCCATGACTTACTAATTCAATAATTGGTTGTTTATTCCACGATAGTTTCTTAAGAGCTTCGAACACACGCAACTACATAGAATACTCTTACGATAGGGAATTATTCATATCGAAAACATCAGTTGTGGTTACAGAGTTCCAAAACGTAGGATTATAGTAAACATCGCATGGTAACATACTTGAACGCAGCTCCTCATGAAGGGATCATTGCATTTCCATGCTGTTTTAGCATATATTAGCGCAATTAATGAGGAATAGATCTTCTTAAATCCTGACCAGGATTTTCTCCCGTTTCCTTCCGGGTGTTATAGTCATTTAATACTTCTGTTATTATCAATCTCGAATTTGGACTTCACATTATATCTACGACACATTTTGGAATAACAATTCGATAACAGTACGTATTTAAAAATGTATTTTATAAATCCTTAGCCTCTGTCGTGGGGCCCTTGACTGGAATTGATGGATGGTTCCTTGCTTGATAATATGATAATAAATTTATTGCCAAAAAACAGTGCAAACTGCGTATGACCACGTGGAGGACAATAAACTAATTTACTCTCCGGAAGCAAGCAAGGGACGTATTCCATCAATTCCGATCAAGGGCCCTAAGGCAGAGGCGGATTCAAAAAAATTCAGCAAAAAATTCCTAGATAAGATAAAAAGTTAGCTACGAGTTATAATACTAATAGAATATCAACATGTTTGTAATTTAACACAAAAAAGTTATTTTACATGTACGAATTATTATCGAACTATAGATTATTCTGAGTATAGTGTTGAAAAATCATAAGAATTGAAATAACACTAAATTCACGATTTATTGTTACAATAAACACGCCCATAGACAAAGCCTAGAGAACCTGTATAAGAAATCCGCCTCTACCTGAAGGAAAACCGGAGCAAAACCCTCACCAGGATGGAGCTACGGAATTAATGTACACATCCGTGCCAAAGTTAAATACTCATAAAACTAAATTAATATGATTCATACGACACAACACAATCATGCAAGGAAAAAGTTTTTGAAATCGTTATGAGTTATTTAAAAAGTACTACAGCAATGGCGTGATAAAGTACAAGACGGATTTAACTTTTATTAAAATCAATAAATTCTTTTACAGTGTAGAAGCACTGGTGCAGGATGTAGTTTTTAACCGCGGATTTGAAGATATTCAATTTCTTAATATCTTTTATATTCTTGGGCAGGGAATCATATAGAACGATTACCGAAAGATATTATCCTTTTTGGCAAAGAGTGGTTGACATTCTAGGACGATGAATATTATTAGTTTGCGTTGTTCGGTAGTCTCCGGATGCTGAAGGATGAAGAATCTTTGTGAACTTAAAAAAAATATGTCTGGGATTTTGCCTTGTCATACATGAGACGAGGTGGTTAGAATAGGATAGAATAGAATAGAGTATTTGTAGTTTTGTATTTGTAAACTGAACTGTAGTAATAATAAATTCTACTCTAAAGTACACACAACATGAAAGACACGTTACATATAAAATAAACACTGAACACAAAATGCATATATGTACATAAGAAAATACATAAGTGGGGAAGGCATTACTGTAGTGAAATACATGGAAAACCAAACAATAATGAAACTCTGGGATTCAATTTTACTTTTTGACTTGTTTGTTCCCCCTTTCTAAGGTCTTTGAATTTCAGAGCGTTTGCTGAGTCGGATAGCGCTCTCACGGCATCTGCTGGTAAATTGTTACGGTCCCTGATTGATCTGTTGAGAAACGAGTATTTTGCTATGTCTGTTTTTTGTTTGTTTGTTTGATTCATTTCCATAATTTTGAAAATGTGATCTTTTATACCCAATCTAGACGGTTGAAAGTAGATCTGCAAGAATGACTGAGCATTCGAATTTTTTGTTTTTATCAATAACAAAAAACCCGATCATCCAATATAAACAATATTTCGAAATCAAACATCCTCACAAACATAGCAGTCAAGTTTCTTTTTTTGATTCGGCCACAGAAATGGGTACGCCTTTCTCGAGACTACAATAAAAATATACAGAAATATAAAATATGTATCATAAATATTCAACGATAAAATAATAATGCACTCACAATTAAATGCAAGAGGTATATTAGATCATTAACAGGTGTACCTGAACACACATAACCTGAAGTTAAAATATTAGTTCAAAACATTCAATAAGGCACTAGAGGAGTCATGATGGACATCTCAGGATGAACATCTCGGAAACAGTGTAGTACCAGGGCTGACCACTGGTTTTGGGCAATCTCCCCAACCAGTGTACTTCTTTATAAGAAGAAGAAGAAAAAATAATTTTAATAAACAATAATTCCTTGAGATCAGAGAACGCAGCTGCATTTCTTTTCGCCTTCGAGCTGCAACTGTTGTTCAACTGTTCTGCTGGCGGAAGAGAAACAACTGACCGCTATGTAACGGTCGCAGACTCCGAGCGGGAAAAGGATATGACAACAACAAGGAGCGAAAACCCACTGCTGTAATATGATGGTATCAACCATAATTTTCCATTTTATAGCTGTAGACATCCGAAACGAGTAATAAAATATTCCGCTGATGTTTCTTTCCAACGTTTTATCTCGTGTACGCGTGCCTTCAAGTCTTGTCGAGATTATCACTTTAGCCCCAATACGAAGTCGACAGTCTTAATTTTATTTTTAATTTCCGAAAAACTACTAAAAAATATATCCAGATTTGAGGAAAGAGAGTTCAAGTACTTAGTTGTGCGAGGTAAAAGACTATATTTGAGGTAATTGGCACTATGGTGTTCAGTGGCAAAAGTGGGTTTATTACGTGATGAAAACTGTGGTACATGAAATTTTATTTGGTTTAATAGAGGGGGACAGTCTAAAATATTGCGGAGTAATTTAAATAAAATTTAATCTTCTGGTTTGAAGGGGCTATAATTTTAGTTGTGACATTAAAGAATTGTATGGGGGTGTTGTCATAATTTTTGAATTGTCTGAAATGTACTAGGCGAAGAAATCGACCCTGAAGTGCTTCAATTCTATTAATACGAGTAAACTGTTGAGGTGACCAAACAGGGGAACAATATTCGAGTAGTGACCTTACCAAAGTAATATAAAGAATCCTGTAAGAATTAACATCACTGAATCATTTGTTTTTTCTGGAAATAAAACCTAGTGCTTTATTAGCTCTACTTAATATATTATTAATGTGGGGAACAAAAGTCAACTCTTATCATGATTATAATGTCTGAAACAAGGATTATTAGCAAAAATTGAAACATTTGAACCTGATTGTGAGGAGTAACCTCTTATATGGAGTTCCTATTTTTGAGTAAAGTTACTAGGAACTATATTGAAAAAAAACAAAAAAACTTGACTAATCACTCCGAGAAGGATTTTCGTAAGAAGTACTAAACGGATTTCTTTCAGTTTTCACTAAAGAACGGGATGTTTTTAAAGGGAGTAAACATTTTGAATCAAATTAAACGACTTATGAGGGGGAATGTGGTTGAAATCAATCATCGGAGGGGTATGTGTCTCTAGCAAAGTGGCGGATCTAGAATGTAATCAAGGGAGGGGGTGGGGAGGGCTAACCGGGGAAGCATTTTTGTGTAACAAAATTACGGTTTTACGACACAAATTTTATAAATATTTCTTTTAAATAAAATGCATCAATTTAATAATTAAAAATCTGGTATTATTAATAACAATAAAAATATTAATAATTATTATTACATTATTAATAATAACAATAGTATTATTAAGAACAATAGTTATATTATTAATGACAATTATAACTGATAACAATTATTACAAAGTACGCCATTTATCAACTTCAATTTTATCTGTGAAGAGTTCAGGTGCAATGTTGGGGGTGGGGGTGGGGCGGGTCGATCCCCCACCGCTGTGTGGGGTGAGGAGTGCAGTACGTCAATGGTAGACACACGTGTAAAAATGCACGACAGTATTTCTCAACAGAAAAAGTTCAACGATAGAATATAGCTATCTGTCTGAAAACGCTGACGTATGAAAACAAACAGTTCATACAAATAGTGCACAAAAAGACAGAAATATGATTACGAATACAAAAAAACTTTTTATTTTTGTATTGAGCACTCTATTAATTCATTACTTTAGACTATTTTGCAAAAGGACATTTTTGAATGCGTGGCTCTTCTGTCATCTGGAGAATAAATGAACAGAAATGCTTCGATAAGAAACTTATCTCTTCTTAATTACACGAGTCATGCTGTTATTTTGGATGTCTTTCATCTGAAGATTCGTATTTACTTGGAACGAAAAGGAAATTTCCGTGTGACATCTAAGTGAGCTGCACTAATCGCAATTTTTTAGTTCGGTGTTAGAAATTATGAGCGATTGTTATCCCAAAATATTTTATACAAATTGTATCAGCATTTTCACATCGAGGCAGAGTAGAATTGGCAAAATATATTGGTACATTCGTATCAGTAAGTTATTCAATTTAGTTCCGATAATTGCTCCCCGAGAAAACTTTGGATAGGGCACAGACGCGAAACTGCAATGAACTTCAGCCATTGAAAATAAATACAGAGCACAGCAAATATCTGCACAGCAGTTAAAGTCGAAGATTAACATTTCTGAGAAATTCATACTGTGCATCCACTCACTGTGTTTGCTTTGGAGAAGAAATAGAGAAATATTTTCGAAATGACTTCCATATTTGTACTTATAATCTGCGAGTCGCACAAACAGTTCAAAGATTACCTGCCGCGGGTGATGTTTGTTATCTGCTCGTACGGGAAATCCAAACCCACTTTGGATCGAGTTTACGACACCCCAGGACACGTATTCTCGACTGTTTCTCGCTCAACTTCGGAAATATAAAATGTTGTTCGGATGCTTCTCGAATACTTTTCTTGTTCTCTGAATGAAATGTAATAATGATCAATCAATAAAAAAAAATTATGTTAGCATGGCGCATCACTTTTGATGAGGAAAAATAATGTCTGCCTTAGGTTTGTTAACATTGAATTCGAAAAATCACATTCATAATCACTCATATTAAATTACATAAAAGGTATGTTAGTGTTTAATAAATAAATAAAGTTTATTGTAAAAAAAGTAGTTACAAACTGCGGATGACCATGTGGAGGACAATAAACTAATTTACTTTCCGGAAGCGAACAAGGGACCATCCCATCAATTCCGATCAAGGACCCTAAGGCAGAGGCGGATTCAAAACATTCAGCATACTCCTAACGATAAAAAAATTAGTTCGACACGTGTTGTAGTATTAACAAATGCCAACAAATATTATACTTAAAAACGCAAAAAAAAGTCATTTCACAAGAACGTATTATTATCAAGCTATAAATCATTCGGAAAATATTGTTGAAAAATCGTAACTATTAAATAACACTAAATTCGCTAATAATTAATTCAATAGATGCCGCCCCTAGACAAGAGCCAATTATTGATATTGATATTATTCTATGGAAATGATCTAGTCCGTGCTGACACGGGTCAAACAGCGGAGATATTTGAGCGAAGAAAGGAGCACAACGCACGGCGAAGAAGAAATGACCAACCTTTCTAATTAAGAGTTCGATAAGAATCATATTAAGGGCGAGAAAAAAAGGAAATATACTCTGTTCACTCGTTTTTCTTAGTTTTGACTTCTATCGATAGATTCTCAATGTTTGTAATAAAAACTTGAAAAAATAAAAATAAAATTTATAGACGTTCCAACAACTGGACGACCAATACAAAGTTACATTTTAATAGGTAAAGAAACCAAAACCCACGTGGGAGATGAGCTGAACTTTCGTGCTGATAATATGATGTGGAAGAATACCCTTTTGGCCCTTTCTTATAATCAATTTTGGAAAAAGAGAGAGAGAGAGAGGGGGAGGCTTGCGGGGTTTCGAGTTTAATTTCCCAAAACTTTTTTTCCCCTGGAGATTTAAGCCCCCACCTCCTCCTCCCCAGCAGAAAATAAATCTGGAATTATTACATTATATTATTTATTTAATTTATATTGTTCACCCCTTGCACCCAACAAAGTAATTTCAGGGCTTTTCCTTTCTCATTGCTACTTTTTTTTCTTTCTTTCAACAAAACAAACGACAAAAAACAATTCATAATTGAATGAATAAAAATTCTTTACAATACTACGTTTCGTCCTAACGCCATCCCACTGAGATGGGCGACAGTTCCTAAACCTAATTATATTTTAACATATTCCTGATGTTACTAATTTCATTGCACAACATTTCAAACAGGTGATATATTTCCAGTTTCAATCAAAGTGTTCTTCAAGATTTGAAATATCGTAACATAATTTAAGATCAGTCCGTGTTCACACGTTATATCTGTCATCGGAGTCTACAGTGATACCAACGTCACTTCAGAAGCATTTGATAAGGAACCAAACTCAGGACCACTCGCTTTAATCTCAGTGTCGACTACACCAACCGTTCGCCGCTTCAGCTATACACCACTACTACGCAGAGGTCTGAATTCCAAAATGGAGCACAGAAGATAAGAACATAGCCAATGAGATACGCAACTACCGTAAATGAATAGAAGTCTGAGTCATTCGCAGACTCAGTAAATGAAATATAATCCAGTTATATTTAAATTTAAATTTATTGTCAAAAAACAGTACAATCTGCGTATGACCACGTGGAGGACAATAAACTAATTTACTCTCCGGAAGCAAGCAAGGGACCATCCCATCAATTCCTTTCTTCCGTGCCATGCTTCTTCCTTTCTCTTTCCTGACCTCCCTTGGTCACCTCTTGTTCTTTTCGATCCCGACGCTATTAAGGCTAGGGTATCTTTCATTTTCCTCATTCCTCTCATTTTTTGTCCCCCCTCATTTTAGTCCCCCCTCCATTTGATGTATGTTGTGAGATATGTTTTGGTGTGTTGTAGATCAGGATGGTTTTTAGTGGGTTTGGTTGAATCATTCGACGAGTCCCACACGCGGTGAGTCATATTGGTCTCACGTAGATAATTAATTTATTTAATGTAACTTCTATCTCGTTGTTATCTTGTGTACTTATTATCTAATCATTTTATACGGAACGAGCGTTACTTCGTATTTTATAAATATTTGTTATTTTTGACTTCTTATTATTGTTACGAACCAATTAAATCTTTTACAATTCTTTGTACGCGGGAAGGAAAAATAATAAAATTTTAGAATGGACTAATCACATTTGAGAATTAAAAAAAAAACGTTTTTATAGGGATATAAATACAACTGAAGGGGAATGACTTAAGTTTTTCCTTCATTTTATCTCCGTACGCAAGAATAGAGATACGACGGCAATAAATCATTTGTGGTCGTAAAAGAGATGGTTACGAAATTACGTCACGAAACGAAAAAGTACTGTACTTTCTGCAAAAAAAAGAATAAAGTACTAATCCAGTTATTGAGAGCTCTGAGAACTGCCTGAGATTAAATAACAGTTTTCGAAACACAATATAAAATAAACCTTAGGAACTTTACCCTAAAGAGTACTGTTTTAAAATAACAAAGTGAATTGAAGATAAGACAAATAATATTCTAATTATACAAAAAGAAAATATGGGAACAATTAGACTAAGACTAATGTCTACCTTTCAAAATAACTAATCTTAACTGATATAACTTATAATACAATGCGTGCCAGACCGTATCCAGGTCATCTAAAACTAAGAGAGAGAAAATGTTCTCTTCGATGTTCATTGGCTTCGTATTCTTTAATTATATGAGTTAAATATACTATTTATCAGGAGACATAGAACCCGGTAGAAATTATTTAAAGTTTACGAAATTTCAAGAAGTGATCACACGATATACTGATACACTAAATGTTCAATTGGAATCATCCCGTCCGAGAGGAGCGAGTAGGTGAAGCAGCGTCAGCGTCGTAAATCGCAGTTTTCGGGAGGAAATCTCTGTAATTCGAACGCGAGATCCGACGAATTTTCAAGTTGAAAAAGCAACTTCTGGAAAATACGGTATCTAAATTCATGATAAAATATTCATCAACGACGAAGTTTAATTCAGTACTACCATTTATTTATGAGAACATTTACGACTACAGTCATAGCGGAAGAAAAGTAATACAGAACGATTTATCCCACCGCGGCGGAATGTTCTCTCAGCAACCTCGACAAACCGACGAAGACTCTCGATAATTCGAATTTTCTCGATTCCAAGTGAGATCCGATTTATAGAAGTGCGACTGAATATTTTCGGATATGAAAAAAAAAAGAAATCTATCACACTGATACCCAAAGTGGTTTATATCGACCCCCAGGGGTCGACTACACTCTGAAAGGGGTCCCTGTCAGCTAAAAACAAAATTGGGGGTCCGTGAGATGTAAATGGGGGTCCACGATAGTGAATTTAANTTTGGCTCTCCATGAATGAAATAATTCACATACAGCGTTTGAATGTTATGTGAATGTCATACCTGTTACCTCATCCCGCATTATAGAATATCGCCAGAAAGTTTTAAACTGCTTTTCCGTCTTCATGTCTGGTGAAAAAGGGGTTTCAGCGTGGTTGCCATTCTCCTAACAACAACAAGAGAAGAAGAAGAAGAAAAGGAACAGACTGGACATCACTGACCGAGGAGATTTGAGATTAAACCTCTCTAAATTGATGCCAAATGTTGAAAATGTGTCATTAAAGCATCAGGTTCATCCCTCTCACTCAGCATTTATTTTTGACTTAGTTCTTTTATGTAATATATACTAAATTTTAATGAGGTTGGTTTTAATTAGAATTAAATTAATATGTATAAAAAGTAACTAGTGTTTTTATGTTTTTCACACAACAGTTAGAAATTTAAATCTTTCAAAGGGAGTAGCACTATACAGGTCAAACCCACATTTGAAGTTGATGAATTAGCAAATATTCAATGTCACGGGGTCTCTACTCAAAACGGAAAAACAGGGCAAGTGATCCACGAATCACAAGTTTCGGGACATCTGTTCTATCCTATTCACGTTTGAAAACTTTCTTTGTCTTTGTAGCATCCACCGACCGAGTGACAACTGAATCATCGCAGCCTCTTTGAACTGCGTGAGATATCACAGAGTAAACTGTTTTGGAGACAGTCGTTACAGAGATGATGCACGCAGGGTAATGTCGCCGGCGGTGCATCAGGGCTCGTCCTTCTGCTCCTCACGCTATCTTCAGCAAATATTAATATTTTGCCTCATTCATTTACATTGGACACGCACGCAACGACCATTAAATTATCGTACTTTGAGGGAATAACAAAATACGTCATTATGTTATCTGTACTCAACCTTGGCACATTCATTCTGTTGTGTATTAATCCAGGTCCAGGTTTTCCTGCGGATTTATTTTAATACGATTTATATACGGTATCTTCCGAATATTCTATTGTTCGAAAATAATACAAAGTACTTGTAAATTATCTGTTTTCTGTTTTATTCAATACAAAATTGTTGATTGTCTGTTGATATTTATAAGAAGAAGCATTTTTTAAATTCTTTTCTAAGGAGTGCGCTCAAACTTTCAATCTGCCTTCATCGGCCCTTCATCCTGGCCCGGGTTTTTCTCCGGTTTTCCTTCGGATAGAGGCGGATTTCTTATACAGGTTCTCTACGTTTTGTCTAGGGGCGTGTTAATTGTAACAATAAATCGTGAATTTAGTGTTTTTTCAACTCTTATGATTTTTAAACACTATACTCAGAATAATCTATAGTTCGATAATAACTTGTACATGTAAATTTACAAACATATTTGCGTTAAATTACAAACATATTGACATTATATATGTATTATAACTCTAGTTAACTTTTTATCTTATCTAGGAATTTTTGCTTAAATTTTTTTGAATCCGCCTCTCCCTTAGGGCCCTTGATCGTAATAGATGGGATGGTCCCTTGCTTGCTTCCGGAGAATAAATTAGTTTATTGTCCTCCACGTGGTCATACGGAGTTTGTACTGTTTTTTGACAATAAATTTATTATCATCGGAATCGATGAGATGGTCCCTTACTTGCTTCCGGAGCGTCAATTAGTTTGTCCTTCATGCGGTCATGCGCGGTTTGAAACTGCTTTAAAAAATAAATTTACAAATTACAAATGTTATTTTTTTGTCAAATTGTTTAGCAATATCACATAGTTTAAGTTTATCTGAGAGTGCAGTCATTCTAGTATCGTCTCCACAAAAATCTCTCATTACGTACGCGTAAATAAATGAACTAAAATATCCAGTCTTAACAACTTATAAATCATACATTTTCATCCTCCACGACAAAAGTATATAATGCACATGACAGTCAAAAAACCAAATCTTATCTCCATCATTACTATGAGTTTATTACAGCTTTCTAGGAACATGGAACCCGAGTATTTTAAAATCACTAAATATTCTCTTTCATAATTGGAAGGTGTCAAAATCCGGTAAAAAGCAGAGCTGCCAGGTGCGCAGAGTTGATAAGGAAGTTCCGGTACACGACATTACTCATAGCAGTCGTACCAACCTGTATAAACTGATGGAGATCTCGACGAAAATAAGTACAATATCTACAGAGAGACAGAGAGAAAACATATGATTAATTAATGTCATTTCGTTCTCGTCAATGAACAAATGTCGTGAACTGAGCATTTTTATTAGTTTTTTTAAAAGACCTAAATAAACTTTATTCTCAAAAAAGCAGTTACAAACTGCGTATTACCACGTGGAGGACAATAAACTAATTTTCTCTCCGGAAGCAAGCAAGGGACGTAATCCATCAATTCCGATCAAGTGTTCTAAGGAAGAAGCGGATTTAACATTTCAACTTACTCCTAACGATAAAAATAGTTCGGCACGTGTGATAGTATTAATATAATACCAACAAATATTGTATTCATGGCTCTTTGGCTATATTGGGAGTCCAAAAAATAATTAACCCTCAGTCAGAAGTTTTATTTTCATAACGTTTTGAACTATGTTTGGAGTTTGGTAATTAAAAATTAGTATAAAAATTAATTATAATTTACAACGGTATTGTTAAATAGTTTTATTGTGAAATTTCTTATTTTTTTACTTATTAAAAATGTGGAACATTAATTTGTAAATTTACAGAACATAATAATTACAGAACAATAATTATCAAAAATATACTCAAAGGACATTGGCCTCGTCTGTAGCAATTATATTTTTTACGAATAGATTCTCACCGACGCGTCACAGAAATCGAAAAATTTGTATCTTGAATTCCTTCAGTATATTGAACTGGAATTGATAATATTATTACGGGAGGGACTGTGGAACACATTCTTGGTGGAGTCTGGCAATATTTTATTTGAAATATAATATGTATAATGGCAATATTTATATATATACAATGAAGATTAAACTACAAAAGATTTTTATTTCCCACAAATAACGACCTTTCAATGGAACATAAAAAATATTACTTGTGTCCAGTGGCAGTCCAGTCTTGTTTTAAAATTATGATTTTACAACACAAATTTTATAAATATTACCTCCAAATAAAATGCACGAAATAAATATTTAACAATGTTATTATTAATAACAATAACAATTATTTATTAAATCTATTATCTGGTATTATTTATTTTGTTTCTGGCATGATTAACAACAATAACAATTATATTATTAATAACAATTATTCATCTGGTAACACTTTTACAAAGTAGGCCATTTATCAAGTTCAATTTTATCTGTCAAGAGTTCAGGTCCAATTGGAGAGGGGGAGTCTACAGCCCCTTCAGTCCCCCTCCCCCCCCCCACTGTTTGTGTCTGAACCCTGGAGAAAGACTTCTGTGTTGAGAGAATTTTATGTTCTTTAGTTATTTTTTTGAACTTCAAACTACTGTGATGCAGATTTAACCGTCCTCATTAAAAAGAACTTTGTTCAAACGTGTGGTGACGAAAAATTACGGAACGACGAGTAAACGAAGATGAAACGAACACGAGAGTGAAGCGATTTTGACGGATGGATCGCGTCCTTCACCCGCTGTTCGTCGACGTCGCATCAATCACTGGGGCTCTCAGAAACATCCGCTGCACACCCACCCAATGGGTATATGGGGATACGGGAGTGTGGGTTCGAACACAGCGGAATCTGAATGGTCAGCTCCACTCGTCATCCTGTATTCCTTCAATCTCTTTCTTCTCAGTCTGCGTATTATGATGGGGGGAAATGAGGAATTTTTCTCACTAGAATTGAAAAGCAAAAGTATTGGATGATATAACCTCGATTCTATAGCATCGAATCTTCGCGAGTCCAATAATACCTCTGCCAAGTCTAGGAAACCAGACTAAGACGAATATATAAATGCGTAATATATAAAAAATTTGTGTGCGTGTCTGCTAGCTAGTTAATCACGACTAAATAACAGAACCGATGACGATGGAATTTAGCAAGGAGATAGGGAAGATGTCCAGGATGAACATAGGCTAACAATTATTTTTTAAACGTGTGAAAAAAGAGATAGAAAATGAAGTTGAACATAAATGTGGATGAAATCGGGAAAAAATCAGCCATATTCGTTTACGCCGCCTAAACGGTTAGAGATAGATGTCAACTATGAATAGCAAATATTGATCGTCTCGAAGAGATCTACAAAAAGGTCCGCGGCAGCATCTAATGTCTAATGTCTACCTACTAAGGTTAATTTAAATTATCGAAAAAAACCTTATGAAAAATAAAAGTGTTGAAATACTTGAAATTAAGAGAATAATTTAAGAAGAAGAAATATCAATCTTCATCCAATTTAATGAATTATTTGTTTTGTGCATTTAAAAAAAATTTAAAAAAACGTCTTTAAATCGTAAAATTTCGACATATATTTTAGATTTTAGGAGAATTTTCATGGAATGGTGCAGTCGGGTCATGACTCGGAAGTGAAAAATCGATCAGCGCGTCTCTTTTGAGATGGTGTGACGTATACAGTAAACTTTTGTATCAAATTAGTATTACTGAGAATTTGAAAAATTAAGATGCTGTGTATATTTTTTAAAACCAGTAAGTAAGAGTCTTTTGTTGTGACAAATTAGATTTTACGTGGTCATACGCAGTTTGTAATGCTTTTTTGAAAATAAGTTTATAATTGTTGTTATTATTATTATTATTATAGGGCGACCCCCTGGCGTAGTGTCTAGCGTGCTCGCCTTCTACCTCTGGAGACGCAGGTTCAAATCAAGTAGAACTCGAGGTGGTGGACGAAGCAGATTTTCTCGGGGTTCTCCCGTTTCCCCTGCAGCCTACCATTCCACCACAACATTCACCCCCATCTCATTCACTAATCACACGCCCCCGGGGAGGTGCGGCAGGAAGGGCATCCGGCACCTTGGAATTCCCCAGCCAGCCAGCCAGGTCAAGTATCCTCCCCCACCCCTCCATCTACCATCCCCATCTACACCGACCCTTC
Source organism: Laupala kohalensis (assembly GCA_002313205.1). NCBI lineage: Eukaryota > Metazoa > Arthropoda > Insecta > Orthoptera > Trigonidiidae > Laupala > Laupala kohalensis. The sequence continues at coordinate 61,277 of NNCF01130492.1, forward strand.
CTTGCATGGGATTAATAAGGGCGAAGAAGAAGATTATTATTATTATTATTATTATCATCATCATCATCATCTTGGCATTGCGTTTAAATGCTGCGAAAACCATCATAGATAGATTTTCGTTTTCTGAGTAAAAGAAGGTCAGAGTAAGAAAACCCCGAGAGACGCCGGGTGGGTAATCAGCTATATACTATATGAGAATACGATGTTATGGCGAGTAAAAGCTTTAAATTAAGTGAATTGCATATTGCAAGTTGCATATTGCACCGCTGTATCTCTTGAACCTTCTCCTCGAAGCTTCGACTCTATAGCTGCTGTCTAATTACGAGGATTCCATATTAATCATCGAACGATCAGAGATCGATCGAACAAGTCGAGTAATGGGACTCAAAAGTGGGGGGTTGAGGGTTAGGGGGTTGGGGGTGATAAATCAAAACATCTGAAAGGTCGTCATATTCTAACAATCAAATGACAGTCTTGGAGAAGCGCGTAGATGAATGAAATCAACATGAAGGGAACAGTCGGTGAATTAAATGAAAGTTTGTCCTCAGAACTTGATAACTTTTTTCCCGATCCGATATCACGTTTGAACCGTTAATAATGGCGCCGACACTAATTTTTGTCACCCAAGACTACTTTTCTTCTCACACTGTTGACCATCTCCTCTGCATCAATGTAATCCTGAATGCTTTAGAGAATACTAAACGGGGAAGGCCTTGCAGTGTAATCCCCCTCGCTCCCTTTTAACAGGGGTGGGGGGTGGCTGCTGCAGGAACCAACGTCACGCAAGGGAGGCTTTCAAAACACCCTTCCACTACGGATATTTCCCCCGTAATCATCCCTGCAGGCGCCGCATCTTTCCCTTTACGACTATTTCTCTGGGGTTCCTCAAGGCTCTTGCTTTACCTCTCTTCCATTCACCGATGTCTCGTGTTAAAACATCCTCCATTCAGAGATGGGTGAATAATTGTTTAATTGCGTTGTACGATTAATATTCATCGATTAATAGATCTAAATTATTCAAATAAACCATTCAAACATTAATTAGAATTTTTAAGAAAATTATTTATCGTTTCAACTATTTATATGTGGCGACAACTAATATAATAATCCATCTCCATCAGTAATGCACGCACGTAGGAGTTCATTACCACGGGTGAAACGGGAGACCATAAATTGATTCGATTTTAAAACATGCTTACCGTCAAAAATTGTCATCAAAACTTTTTCCTCTAACCCTTTTTTACCACTTCTGTAATGTTTTTCTAAAAAAACTAGAATAATCACAAAAACACGGGAGAACTTGGAGAGAGAATGATATTTTAAAGAAAGAAAATGCACATGGGCAGAATTGGTTGGAATCGGCGCACTTCTCAGATTATTACACAATGCATTAAGGTTTTGGTTCGTTATTCTTGAGCAGATTATTCTGAAGCGAGGCAAATAGGTTAAACCACCTTAAGAGGAAGTCTCACGATTGTGTGATACAGCTATTGATAATACATTGCTTAACACATCACAGATTCGCATTCTGTAATACAGAGGAGAATGAGAGCACAAAAATTATCTTTGGTACGACCAATCAAGAAAATGTTTTTTGACGCAACGGGAATTTCGGGTTCTGATAACGCAGCGTCAGGACAATGGCTCAAGAGGAAAACCCGACTCTCAATCAGAAGTGAAGAAAATCTAGTTCATAGCCTGCAAGCGAACTCTCGTATCGTCATAGCTTCAATAATTTCTTATTTCATTCGCAAGATATAATATTCTCAATGAGATCCAATCGAAATTTAATTCCACTGAATTGACTGACAGCGGTTCGCGTCCACGATCCCATTGGCTGAGCGGAAGAGCGTGGGTTCGAACCCTGGTCGGCCGAACTAGACGAGGTTTTCAGCTGGGGTTTCCCTCACCTGCCCCAGACAAATGTCTGTTCGTTACCATAAGTTCCCAGGCAACCCAACATCTCTCCTTCCCAATTCCCTTATCCAAGTCAAACGGTTAGGTGAAAGAGCAGGTCTCATGGCCTGAACCTCCTTTTGCCAAAAAGCATAAAATAAATAAATAAAGAAATAATTGAGTTCCCCTCACATCACAACTCAATCCCCCGTTTTTTCTCTCAGGTTGGATTTGCTGATCCCGTTTTGAAATTCAGCAAAGTTTCGTTTTTCAGGAGTAAGCGAAAAATAGGGCTGAAACTCCAAGGAATAGTTTTTTAACGGATTGAATTACCAGATTAATTACACGATATTTGTGCATTTACATCAATACACTAAGTAAATCAATATATTAAATTACGGAATATTTTTTATATTAACCTGCTTATCCTCCGGTAGTTTGCCAGAGAACATTGGTTGCACACGGCGATGTACTGAAATTAAAATAAATTTAATGTTAATACCGGAGAAAAGAATACAATTAAATGAAAACATTTTTCACGTTTTGGTTTAATATTGGTTATTTAATCAATGTCTGACTTGTTTATTGCATCAATCTGATACGGGATAGTTTGTTGTTGTTGTTTTTTGACTTATTGATGCACTTTCACGCGTGCTCTTCTGAATGTAAGTAATAGAGCAAAACGACCTAAGATTTTCAGCAGACAATTTAATTTGGACTCAAAGTAATAAAATAAAATATACATGTCACAATTTAGTGAAAACAACTTGGATTTCTAAACATAAAAAATCAATACTTCGTTGTGTTCTAAATTTGTAGCAAGAGAGACCGAAACAGAAAATGTAACAAATTTTTTCGAATAAATCTAACAATCTCCTCCTGCTACCAATTTAAAACAGTCACTCGCCAACAATGAACCTGAAGAAGACCAAACGTAGTGTTATTTTTCTATGTAAACATAGAAAAATATGTAAACATAGAATGCAAATTTTTTTAACGAAATTGTGAGTATACTTGATTTAATTAATATGAATCAAAATTAAACAATTAATCTGTTTCAGAACTCCCGTCTTTTTTCTTTTTTTTTTTTGACTATTAATTCTTCCTCTGAATACCAATAACACACTTTTGCCGCATTGGTGGCGGGGACTGTTCATTGCAAGAGTGAGAGAGTGACACTCTCTGCTGCCATTGGATGCTGCGATGACAACGGACGATCTTCCGCTGTCTTCCTCTGTTCTGCTCATGACGTCGACAGCTGAACAGCGATCGGTAGGAAATAAGACACACGGACACGAAGAAATACTCGCACGGAGATTCGGCAGGTTCCTCTCGATAGCGTACGACGTCAAGACCAAAGGGAGACGTGACTTCTTTGAAATGATCTACTTACGACGTCTCATTTCGAAGGCCACTTGAGAGATATTAGATCATCATTAAAGCTACTTTCTTTCCGATACTTCTAAATTCCACTCATTGTACGTACGAGCCGATAAACAGCGGCAGGTGGAAGCGCTCGTATTGATCGGAAGAGAAGGTGCGCGGTGCAGTCTGTAACGTAAAAGGGAAGCTGTGAGAGCAGAGTCATATCGCCGCTCTGCCATAGGACCAAGGGATCCTCTCGATCGTAATAAGGGATACACTGGCCCTTCCGCTGTCACCCACGGCGCTTCCACAACCTTCACTGTTGCTCTTGTAGAGGAGGAAAAACTAAATTAAGGTTGTTAGCAAGGACACTTCCAACACCGCTGATATAATTTAGTGCTCATGAAGCTAGAATTAGACCTCTAGAATGTCTAAATAAACAGAGTAACATTTGTACTTATTAGGATTTCAATTTAAAGAAACATACGTCACCGACCAATTAAATGAAATAATTGCAATTATAATTCATGGTGTAATGGAACATTTTTACGTTATCAAAAAAAACCACTTCTTTACAAAATAAGACCAACTTTTAAATCACGAAACTGATTCAAATTTTCTTTGATTTGTATTAAATATTTTTTACATCACTTTTATCTATAGGTCATCTTTAGGACATGTAAGAAAGATGATAACTTTCGGTCAGGTGAAAATGGCGACCAGCCGAGACACAAACCTGGTTCACTTCTCTCCTGTATGGGGATGGGGTTTAGGTCTGGGTGGAAACGCTGTACAGTTGTGGAAGGCGAACCGGTGGTGTAGCGGTTAGCACCCATGCGATCACAGCAGGAGTTCCGGGTTCGAGTCCCGGCTGGTCGCCATTTTCACCTGACCGAAAGTTGTCACATATAATCTCCACGTGTAGAAATATGTATTTAAGAAAGATGTTTAACTTTTCCCTTTGAGGTCGTACGAGGCATAATTCACGAAACCGTTGAGCTCGGTCGCTTCCATGTTTGTACTGAGTGCTCTCTTACGCATTACAAAGGAGTGAAGCAAACAGTTCCTGAATATTATTTGTACTGTAATATAGAAATAGAATCATGTTTTTTCTTCGTTATTATTGATATTGGTGTGTTTTAAAACAATTAGAATAACAATAAAGATAACAATTATACATCTCCGTGATTTGACAAAATTGGAGCGCTGTTCCTACATTAAGCAGAATAAATGAGTAAAAATTTCTTATCGTGAAAGGAAGAAGAGTTAATTTACAGTATTCAAGGAGGTAGCTGATATGAGTTGCCCTTCGAACGCCCGTAGTGCCCGGGACGCGCAGCCCCCATTCGTCAAAAGACAATTGGACATAAAATAAATAAAACTATCAACTTCAGATTCCGTCATCTGTTTTGCTTTCACGTGACATCAAATTCAAATAAATACATCAGCGATATATATTCATTGCATATATATACACCTTGAGATGTATCTTTTGTCTCAACTACACATTGGAGCAAAACTATTAGAGTTCAACACGTGGAATGATGATTCTCAAGGATGACGAGTGACTCCCGGGACCCCAGTTCTAGAGTCGCTAGCCGGGTCGAACCTCCCTACCTAGATCTCTTAATACAAGGAAAGCAACTGATTGCGTTGGTTAGTTGCTGGAAGGAAGATTCAAAGCATTCGTAACAAAAAGAACATTTATTAACATTCTGTAGAATAAAACTCTACAACCCACAAACTAGAGTATGCGTCACATATAGCGTCTATAACCCACAAACTAGAGTATGATTCGAACATCTGTGCTCGAGTCGCTCCGACAACGGCGTAAGAGAGTAGAGACTCTGCGTGGCCGGCAGGTGACGCGGGGCAGCAGTGTCTAGCCGAACAAACTCATGATATGACGGCGCTCTGCCCGTCCCCAGAGTAAGGTCTCGTTCTGCTCGTCACTCGTGATCATCTAAGGTCGCCGCCACTCTGACGATCACTGCCGTCGCTCTCGAAGTGACTGTTCTCCTCCTTCGAGAGACTGCCCTGCGTCTCTGGCGACTCCCGTGCTTCTTCTCTCAACTCCCGTGCTTCTACCAGCCGGACCCACCCCCGGTCGGCTGGGGTGCCTCTCGGGTGCCGTACCCAATCCCCACCTCACGGGCAACGGATCGGTCGGAGGGACGAGGTGGAAGATGTTCCGCCAGGGGCATCGGCCGTTACTCGTTGGGGAAACCCAGGATGACGGCGAAACCTGTCTAACGACGAGTAGACAACCCCTCAAGGGTTCTCGACGAGCCAGCCGTAGAGAGGGTAACTTCTCTGACAACGGGGGTACACTGTGTTCCACCATTTTGAGTGCATTGCTACCGGGACACGTACCCTGCCCCGATCCTAGATACCACTGGGCGAATGGAACGGATGTCTCGGATAGGTGGAAGAGGCAAACAGGTTGCGCCTCGAGACGTTACCCATCGAACGCTCGGTGATCCAGTAAGGCTTCTGGATCCCGTATCATGGGGAGAGGGCTTGCCCTCGAGCACAGCTAGGTGCATGAAGGGTAGTCCCTTAATTGGGCCTACTTGGATTAAGCAAGCAGCCGTTCGGTGGACATCTGGACGAACTGACGAGCCCCACCACCC
>NNCF01130492.1:75494-111500 GCA_002313205.1 Laupala kohalensis
GGATTCAAAAATTTCAGCAAAAGTTCCTAGATAAGATAAAAAGTTAGCTGCGAGTTATAATACATATATAATGTCAATATGTTTGTATTTTACGCAAATATGTTTGTAAATTTACATGTACAAGTTATTATCGAACTATAGATTATTCTGAGTATAGTGTTTAAGAATCGTAAGAGTTGAAAAAAACCCACTAAATTCACGATTTATTGTTACAATAAACACGCCCCTAGACAAAGCCTAGAGAACCTGTATTAGAAATCCGCCTCTACAAGAAGGAAAAACGGAGAAAAACCCGGGCCAGGATGAATACTATATTATTAACGGATAGACAGAAATTAAATCATAATTATTATTTATATTGTTGAGTTCCATAACAATTAGAATAAAAATAAAGACAACAATTAAACATCTCTGTGATTTGAATAATTTGGATTAAGGGCTGGACCTACCTTAAGGTACAGAACATTGACTTTTAAAGAACATTTGAAATTAAGACTCGCATTCAAATAATGAAATTATAATGCTATTTTCAATAATTTTCTACAATTTGTGAACAGTTGAACAAGTTGCGAAAGAAGAGCAAAATCGTCGCGTCTACACGAATTCGTAATAAAACGTCTGAGTNACAATTTGTGAACAGATGAACAAGTTGCGAAAGAAGAGCAAAAACGTCGCGTCTACACGAATTCGTAATAAAACGTCTAAGTACAGGTCGTAAAAAGTGAACAATGATAGGAGATAAAAAGTATAACAACTATCATGTTTCTTAAATTTAAGGTGTTTTTATGTTTCTGAGGATTTACAGTTAAAACTGTCTAAATAAAACTGTTAAATAAACAGTTAAAATTCTCTATGACCACGTGGAAGATAAGAAAATAATTTACTCCCCAAAATGAAGCAAGGGACTGAATAAAGTTAAAATATATATAATTATAATAAATAATACAAGGCGCATATATTTAAGTGACTTTCTTTTTTAAATAATTACAATACTATCACAATAGCATTATAAAGAATATACACGACAAATGAGTGGTAATGAATTCACATTATAATACTAAAAGTTAACTTCAATATTTCATGTGATATTGAACGAAATTTAAAAAAAATTATATTAAGTGCGTTTACTAAAATCAACAAATTCTTGATGTCATAGAAGTTACTCAAGTAAATATACGCTACTCGCGCCCAAATCTTGTAAAAATTCCTATCGAAGGGGTAGAGGGTCATGTAAATTGTAAGCTATAGAGTTTCTTTACAATTTCATCGTCGTATCTCAAACTGGAATGAAAGCATCAACAATTCTGTAGGAAGAATAAGAATAAATTTCACTTTTTAAATTGCATTTATTTAATAACCTACCTAGCCTTTTCCCACATCATGTGGGGTCGGCGAATGGGGATGGATATATGATGCTTCGTTTTTTGGTTTTGGCTGGGGAATACTCGGTTGCCGGATGCCCTTCCTACCGCACCTCCCCTGAAGCGGTGATTACGAATGAAATGGGGGCGAATGATTATGAGTGAATATTGTGGTGGAATGATAGGAAGGAGAAACGGGAGAAATTGCATTTATTATCATTATTATTTATTTGTTACAAAAAAAAATCGCATCTCCAACGAAGGCCAAAGAAGACTCTGATATCGTAAATCTCATTTCTTCTCCTTCTTTAATCTTTTAATTGTGTAAATCATAAAGATGTTTCAAAAGATCTAGTTGTTATTACTGCGATCGAGAATCATTAAACCGAATGAAAATGAACTATTTTAAAAGACGACGCTGAATTTCTCATTGAAATCCAAACTGCGTTCTCAAGTTTATACGAAAAGAAACATTCTCCTTTGATTCATCACGTAAAACCCCGTGCAACATCCGCCTGATGTCCTTGTTTTGCCTTCCATTCCCATTGGTTTTTCGTGATGAAATGACAATTGCTCCTTTGTTTCTGTCAACATTTTTTTCTTCTTCAACAGGTCCTCCTCAGGATTCTTGTGGCTTCACAGTGGCTTCCGGGTGAAAATGAAAGTCCTTAGTCATACGTGTTTCTCATGTCACAAGTGATCTTTCGGATTCTAAGAAAGTTCTGACTCATTTTGGACAAACTTAGCCGACACACAAACCTCAAATCATGAAGGAGAGAGTTGATTTCAATCTGTATACTCTTATACGGCAAGGCACTGATTGGCAATGTTCTATTTCTCTGTTTTTCTTCTAAATTGAGTTTGTATTATATCTACTGAGATAAAAATAATGAATCTCCAATTTAGAGTTATTTTAATAGTTACAATTTATACACAATACTTTCCGAATAATATATAGTTTTATGATAATACAAAGTACTTGAGAAACGACTTTTTAAATACAAATTTGTTGATATTATGTTAATATTATAACATACACTGAACTATTTCTATTCTTACCTTAGGAGTGTGTTGAAACGTTAAATCCGCATTTCAGCCTTTGATCGGAATTGATGGGATATGGTCCCTTGCGAATGATTACGTACAGGACAATAAACTAATTTACTCTCCGGAAGGAAGCAAGGGACCATCCCAGCAATTCCGAACAAGAACACTAATAAGACAGAGGCGAAAAATTTAACATTTCAACAGAATAGAAACACACACACACACACANGTAGGGAAAATGCAGTCACGCACTAGCGAGAGCCAACACGACTCTCCCCGCGTGTGGGACTCGCCGAATGATTCAACCATACCCACTATAAACCCTCCTGAGTTACAACTCAAAACTCAAATATCAACACATCTCAAAACATTACATATGTCATTATAAAAAAGAAGAAGAAAGAGGAAATGAAATATACCCTGATAGCCCTAATGGCGTCGGGATCGAAAAGAACAAGAGGTGACCGAGGAAGGTCACGAAAGAGAAAGGAAGGAGCCTAGCACAAGTGAGAGTAATGCCAGTCTCATCTCGGGGCCCCGTGTTTGCCAAACACGCACTTAGTAGATGTAAGTGCCCTGGGGGTTATATTTAATAAAACACACAAAAAAAACGGAATTATTCGGAATATATTGTATATAAATCGTAATGATTAAAATACCTCTATATTCAAGGTTAATTATTACAATAGACTTCTGCCCCTCCGCAAGAACGTAGAGATAAAAGCATTGAGTGATAAAGGTATCTGTTCACATTCGTTTATGAAATCCAATTACTTTCATTCCCTGTATTCTCCTAGTTGATCTTTTGCTCTTAAGAGATCGAAGGTTATATCTACATTTCACTACAAAATTACGAGAGAACACTCATCGATTGCCTATTGTTAACTGTAGACCGAAGTTCTCTGTACTTTTGCTTCCGAGGTTCTCAAGGTGCCGGGGAACCTCACTCTACATCTGGTTCCCGAGTGAATGCTTGAAGAAGAAACTCAGTGCAAACATTGCGAACAACTAGCACTTAACCCACTGCGACTGAGGCTATTGCAATGCCTCGCAGGACTATCGTTTTTGGTGAGAGAACCTCTATTGGCTTCAAGGAGAACTATCATCCCGCCTACAACCTGCTGAATGGGATGGTCTACAAGACGTGAACACGAAATTCCTTTTCTACATATTTATGTTTTTGTAACAGAACTGACGATGGCCGTCACGCTGCCCAAAAGGTTTTATGATTTAATAAATCAACAACTGGATACTATGACTACGTATTCTTAATACAATACTGTGGCACCTTGACGTACAACCTCAGTCACAGTGTCGTGGCGGAACGCAGAAGTGTGTCTTGGAAACGTACGGTTCTGATATTCCACACTGTCATCGATCTCTCTTTAGTGGGAAGTTAGCTTTGACGTATTACCATGAGTTGCCTTAAATGATTCAGTTTTGGAGGCGTCGAAGTCGACGAGATTCTCGTACAATCTATTTGTTTGCGAATGGAACGAGTGAGACGGAATCATGGAAAGAAATAGCAACCGAAACATTACGCATTTTCTGTTACATTCTGAAATGTCTAGTCCCTAATAAACTTAAAAACGGGTCAGTCCAAAACTTTAGGATCCACGACAAATATCCAAGCCGTCAGGACATACCCGGTATCTCAATTTTCCCCGATTTGATAAAACTTCCTTTCGACAACATTCTAAAAAATGTTTCTTTTTTTTTTACAAAATTAAGTTGACATTTTTAAAGTAAATTTGTAAAATATAGAAATAAGTTACCGCTCTCCGCTGGCGCTGAGGGATTTCTCTTCTCCTCAAATGCAAAATACGTGTATTCATTGAACAGTTAATAAGAAATTCTTTGAAGAACTAAAGATGAAAGAACATTTTTATTCATCTACAAACAAACCCGCGAATGGATTGATGCAATGATGTTTTCCATTCTCGTATCCGCATTGTGAGCGGAAAACCCCATCTCTAGTTTCAGTCTCACACTCTCAGAGTCGATTTAGAGACTGCCATTTAGGTCATCCATTTCATATAGCTGGAATTGGTTTCTGTCATTATTTCACACAAATAAATGATTCACTCTTAGTGATGGCGGGACACAAAAAATTATCTGAAAAAAACACGAAATGGAATTTTGAATTTTTTTTCCCGAGTTGTGGAATAATTACGCAGGTAAGGCGACAAAACAAAACGTTCCTTCTAAACAATTTCATATTAAAAAGTTTTTTTTTTTCGTTAGTTGAAAAGATGTGAACAGTGGATGTGGGATCAGAATTTTCTGTAGCATAATTGGTGATTTGTGACGATACGAAACATTGTATTCGTGTTGTATGGGTTGGTACTCCTGAAGCAGAAATGAAAAATATCGAAACGTTGACGTAATAAAAAAATTCTAGTTATTTTTTCCTAAAAGTCTAAAAGCAAAAATATCCCTATTATGTTTTTTAAAGATGTTCGATTTGAAAGTATGATCATTTTTAGTGTACCATTATAACCCACAAACGAAAAGTGAAATGCGTTTAAAAATCGATGTGTGACAATAGAGTTTCCAGAGTTCCTCTCCGACCAACGCGGCCTCCAACCAACTCCAGGAATCGAGAACGATGCAACGGCGACGGCGACGGCGATAGGACGGCGATAGGAATTCCCATTGGAAATGCGTGGGCGATCGGACTTTCCCATTTCATGCTCCTGAAATAGACAGGGAATTCCAATAAGCGTTTATTCTAGGAACGGCTGTTATAAAACAAAATATATAGTGTTTAACCACTAATACACTAATTGCTGTTTGATTGATATTTCTCTTTCTAAGGGAAAATGTGTCTGTGTATTACCTTATTTTACGGACTATAAGACGCTACGCACCTTAATTTTTAAGCAAATTTTTAAAAATATAACATTTTTTACACCATTTTTATTATTAGATTGCAAAGCCAGACTAAAAAAATTCTTAATTTATAAAATATGACCGATAACACAAATCATTTCAATTCAAGTTCACCGGCACCGTGGACTGCAATGAGGCGTCATAGGCTTGACAATGTTCTGGGTGCGTGATGGCGGGGCCGGAGGGAGACAGTGGATCCCCGCAACTCATGTTCGTCGCATCGGTGCACTGCTGCTGCCAGTTGAATCCAATGTTGCCAGATAGAGATAGGTTTCCCGCGGCATCGAATATACGGCCATTTTTAAGACCGGCGAGAATTTTAAATCAAACACTGGACATTTTTATATTAATTTGGAGTATAAGACGCACCTGAATTTTGGAGGCAATTTTTTGAAGAAAAAAGTGCGTCTTATAGTCCGTTAAAAAACGGTATGTGAATATACAGGCATATGATTTGGATGAGCCTCATTTAGTTAATTAATTTCTTCAGTGTAATTTCTTTCTTGTTGTTACCTTGTTGCTAACCATTTTATACCGTGTGTGTGTTATAAATAATTGGGATAGGTTTTGTTATTTAACTTCTTTTCTCCTTTTCCATCTTCCACCGAGCATCGCTTACTTGCAGATTAATAATTTATTATTGTATATAACGATTAATAGTTGTAAATTAATCGGTCAATTCAACAATTGATTATTATTCATAATTGTTGATAAATGTTGATGATTTATGTGCCGATTTTGTTGACGTATATCACAATATCATTCGCAATAATTTCGACTTCAACTGAACTACGAAACAAGTTTTAAAATAGAAGTTTCGAGGAAAATAAGTGATAAAAAAAGGGCACACAGTGGGGAGCACTCTTTTACACTAATGAGTTCAGTTTGTAGCTAATGATTCTGGCTTTATCGATTTCACTAGTCCTAAACGACATAGAAGTTGGTGGAGTGTTTTCGGGCGTTCAAGGAGCACATTTAACGACTGGATTATTTCTCATTAAATACCAAAAGTCTTCAAATTACGTGGATTAAATAATCTCCATCACCCGATATTATGATTTTCAGTAATTTTTAATCAATCGATATATTGAAAATATCCTCGGCCTGGCTTTTCTCCGGGTCGTCTTCCGGTGGAGGTGAATTTTAGATTATACAGCCTCTTTAGGCTCTGGTCTAGGAAGGGGGGGGGCGTCTATTCTAATATAATTAATCTCGATTTATAAACAATATATTCCGAGTATCCTATATTTGTTGATATTATAACACGTAACGAACTATTTTTATCCTTAGGAATTAAATGTTGAAATGTTAAATCCGCCTCTGTCTTGGCGCCCCTGATCGGAATTGATGGGAAGGTCCCTTGCTTGCTTCCGGAGAGCAAATTAGTTTATTGTCCTCCACGTGGTCATAGGAAATTTGTAACTGATTGTTTGACAATAAATGCATTTATTCTGATTATCACGTAACATAATCGATTGTTGTTTGATTCGCAATTAAATCACCCGCCCTTAGTGTGTACTCTGGTTGTTCTCAGGGTTGAGATTTCAGGGGGAAGTGGCCGGTGGACAGAAACGCAGCGGGGGTCACAGACAACGAAGCTACTTGACCCCTCTCGCATCTGATGAAGGAATTTGATGCTTCTCTTGTTTACGTAACTCAGAGCTCTGAATGATCATGCAACCCGTGCATCCAGGATGCTGTGTGTGACCAAAAAACGGATGTATGGTACAGAATATACTCTTCCACTTGATACGGTAGTCATATAAATTATTTCTAGTTATTTGTTTTTTTTTATGAGAGACTAAATCACTGAATTTGAATCGTCATCATCCACGCAAACGTTGGTTAGAGAATTAAAAAAATGTTTTTGTCGATTATTTTATGTTGTTTTTTTTTCGAGATAGCAGACTTCAAAAATTAAGTCAAGAAAAAATGCTTCTACTCATTTATTTTAAAACGATGTATCTTCACTTATTCATTCCAGACAAATGAAATCACTGACGCGTCGGGTAAGTAGTCAACGGTAAACAAATTCGGAAGAGTTACGTAATGCTCGATTGTATAATATCATTTAGAACTATTCATAAATGATCTTATGTCCCCTCTAAATTGTTAATGTTAAGTATGAAGCCAAACTAGAACTGTTACATAAAAGAATATTGGTTAGATTCAACAGGTTGACCTAGTTTATACATTACTAGCTCAGGTCACACTGTGTAGACCGGGAATTTGAAGAAAAGCAAAGATTTAAAAACTTTCAGGCAATTACAAATGACACTTCTACGACATGAGTAAGTTCTGTCATTGGAATTAAAGTTAACCTCAAAATGGCGAACGAAATAAAATACATCGAAGTCATTAAACGATACACTGAAAACTAGTTAGCCATCGAAGTTCCTTGTAATAATTTCCCTCTCGCTACACAATAAGCAAACGATTATTTTAGTGAATCTTGCAACGAGATCGAAAGAATTCGGCTCCTTCTATCATCCACTTTCCGTTCATTAAATTCTACGCATAATAAGGCGGTAATTCCTATAAATCTGCAAGGTTAAAAAGAGGCTTTAAAAAATCTTCCTGCATGTCCTAATATTAAACAAAGTACTTGAAAACGATAATCAGAACGTATTAGATATTTTTCCTCAAATAACTAGTGTTCGAATTTCTTCGAATAAATAGTTACCGAAAGGAAGAAATAAATTTCAATGAAGCTTTGTCACTCTTAATAATAATAATAATTTATTAATCTGCAAGTGAACAATGCTCGGTGGCAGATGGAAAACATAACAGTCATAATAAGAAGGCACAATAATAATAATAATAATATTATTATTAAGACGTAATCAGAATATACATAATATATAATGTGAAATTAAAAAAAGAAATCTTCACCTAAATATCTATAAAACACAAAACACACACGGAACAAAACGCTTAGAAAATTAGTACAGGAGAAGCGAAAAAGGATAATACGCTGAAGAAATTAAAAAAATTAAATTAGGTCAACATGTGTGTGTATATTCACATACGTACAGAAACACATTTTCACTTACAAACAGATACAGACACACTCTCATAAATACAAGCACGATTCAATATACACACATAGTATAATATTACTCCTCCTATAACCTTAAAGTAAAAATAATTGATATAATATAATCAGAAGAAATTAATAACTATAAAAATTTACACCAAAACAGGATTGCCGTGAAAAGTCACGCACATTGCACATCACTACACTTCACTTCACTACACTTCACTTCACTACACTTCACTTCACATACCATCACTTGCAACCTAATGTAATGGTAATGTGGAAATGAAAGAAAGAGAATGTAATAAGACAATAAATTCCCTTATTTCTTATCGCCTCGAAATTGAGTCTATTCTCCTCCCCCCCCCCCCGCATCATGTGGAAAATGGAAATTAACACTAGTTCTATCCTAAGAATTAACCGAACTGTTGCCTTACATTAAAAAATTAAATTTTGTTATGTCTTAACTTTAAGTCGTAGTTGATGTAGTAAAGTATTGGAAAGAAGAAAAAATTTCATAATAATTAAAATACAATAAATGACTAAAACCAGAATTCCATTCAACATTGTTTACAACTTCTCCCTCATAAATACAGTGCTATCTCGATAGTTCGACATTTGTTAAAGCGACACGTTCGGTAATCCGACAAGTTAATGTACAAGAGAAGGTGATTTTGTTTGTCATTTTGATTTATATTAGGTTATGAACTTTTTTTTTACTCAGACATCACGTTTATTTGCAATTATGACACTCTTGTTTAATTTTTATTCTCATCGAGCCTCGTCGTCATCAAATTCCTCAAATGAAACAAAGCGAAAATGTATGAAATATATTTCATTGCCACATTCGTAATGTGTTTACACACACACACCTCACCCAGTGAGACTTGTATCACTATCTTAATTATACCCTGACTTCACCTAACCCACAATAATTGATTATGCGACATCTGTCTGGTACTAGCGCATCTAACGAGTTATCAAGATTCTACTGTATTCTATACTTCTAACGTTGAAGGATTAACTTGCATCGAAAGAAACCTTCTCTAGACTGACGACAGAGCCTACAAAAGTGCTGCCTTTACAGCGCCAAAAGCCACTGTCCTTGTTAGATACGGCGATTCAACGGTACGTCGCATGACGCTTCATAATTGTTTCTCTCGCTGTTAAACTGTTGTGTTCTAGCAATCACTGTTGAAGTACGCCACGACGGCGTTCAGTGTCGGAGAATACAGGGATTCGTACAGGATCCTGTATCGTCTATTAAAACAATGTTTTACTGTTAAACAACCGAACAGCAACACGGCTGAACACAACGCCACTATCAGTACAGGTATCCTCACAAATAATAATAATAATAATAATAATAATAATAATAACAATAATAATAATAATAAAAACTGCTTTCGATGGTTCACCGATGGATCCGTGAGGAACAAATGAATCATCATGTACTGTGCATATTTTTCTTCCGTTTACCCTCTCTACACGTGGAGAAAATGTGTAATGATAACTTTCGGTTTCAGATGAAAATGGCGACGACTCAGGGATCGAACCCGGGACTCGTGCATCGATCGCAGGGGTGTCAACCACTACACCGCCCGTTCGCGCTCCAATGCAACTGTACTCACGGTTTCTACGTCACGTAAACGGTTTACACGACGCGGAAGCTCATCGTGAAGGAGTACCCACAAATGTTTGCGGTGCAATTTGAGAGTTGGATACATCTACCCTTCAATAAGAAAAATGAACGACTGTGAAGCCCTTGACTTAAGGGAGGCGCAATCATTGCTTTATTTGCACTCGCCATATTATATTTACAAATAGGAAATTACCTTAATATTGCTCTATGAGGATAGCATTTTTTATTGTAGTATTTGTAGATGGGAAATGTAGTGTACTATTTAAGCTTATCTACATGGAACGATAGGATGTACGAATTGGGTGATAGGAGATTTTGCTGGGTTTACCAACAACTTGGCCCACGTGGTTGGTAATAGTAAGATATAGTGATACTAGGATAAGTAGGAGGTGGTTAGAGCAAGGCGGGTTTGCTTTTCTGTAGTCGCAGATATCTGTGAACTGGGAGACAATAATGTGAAAAGCTACAATTTTTTTTTCTGGACCCTCCGGGAATCGAACCCGGGAGCACTCGGTGATGAGCAAGAACGCTAATACCTGAGCCACCGAGAGGAAACCTTTGGATTACGAATAAGAACGTCACATTGTTGTCTTTCCCTGGGTGAAACTCACGCCGGGGTGCAGGTGCAAAGAGCGTCCTCCTGTCGTGTTCTCATTTCGAGGGAAGCTCTCACGGAGCTCAGTGATATTTTTCCTCTTTCGCTAACGATACTCAAAATGTCAAATATGTTGAACCAAATACATTTATTTAACCAAATGTTCAGCGGTAAACTACACGTTTTTCTCGTTCAGCAGGAAAACGTTTTTTCGTCTCATACGATTATCCTTTGTTTACAACACGTGACAGTCTGTGCTCACCCAACAAAAGAAGATCTGATTATCGAATTCATTTGTTAACAACTCAACAAAAAAAAGCTATTAATAATACATTTATTGTCAAAAAAGCAGTTCAAACTGCGTATGACCACGTGGAGGACAATAAACTAATTTACTCTCCGGAAGCAAGCGAGGGACCATCCCATCAATTCCCATCAAGAACCCTAAGGTAGAGGCGGATTCAAATTTTTTTTTGCATAAGTTCCTAGATAAGATAAAAAGTTAGCTACGAGTTATAATACATATATAATGTCAATATGTTTGTAATTTAACGCAAAAAATTTACATGTACAAGTTATTATCGAACTATAGATTATTCTGAGTATAGTGTTTAAAAATCATAAGAGTTGAAAAAACACTAAATTCACGATTTATTGTTACAATAAACACGCCCCTAGACAAAGCCTAGAGAACCTGTATAAGAAATCCGCCTCTAATGACATGCGGTTTTTATTGATAGGTTTCGATCATAAAAAGTATTTACTGAAAGAGGAATCGATTATAACGTCATTTTTCAATTTTTACTTTAAATAGCAAATGACAAATGATTTACGAAGATTTGGGAATGCAATATGAAACTACAAAACTCTATTTCCTATTTTTTTTTTAAATATATACATTAGCGAGTAATATATTTTCAGTAGGATGAGTGCTAGAACAATATTTTTGTAACGGGGGAAAAGTATTATATCCGAAAATGCGAAAATGGTTTCTAACATGTAGATGAATGTAATTGCTACTTTTTCGCATCAATGAAAAGTCAAGTCCTCAGTTAACATTTTGCAAATTGTATTTTTCTCTTTTTCCAGAAACTTATTGTAATTTGATACCGTGTAATATAAATTTTTAAGTAAATGTAATTTGATATTTATCTTTTTTGAGTTAACAAATTTAAACAATAAAGAATGATAAGAAACATGGCATTAATACATACTTTCCTACAATGTTTCTGTCAAGAATAACTCCACATGATGGAGCCTTATTTGAACAACTTACGTCATTCCAAGCACGACAAAAATAAATGGACGTTTTCTGGAAGGTTCCTTTATTAGTTTTGAAGTTGACTGTCATTCCAGAAAACGTGATGATGTCAGTAAAAGGCAATAGACAGAACACTTGATGAGGAAGACAGTTAATAGGAGGTGATGTTCTTCCAAGTCATTTGATCACGACTGTAGTAGGGTCAATGAACTCTTGAAGGAAAGTCTCGAAAATAAGGAAACTAATACGCATTTGATGCTACAATAAGACTCCGCGATTAACTCAGTTCATGTCCTTTCAATTAGAAGAACGAAAGGATCAATCAACTTCCCAGATAAAGAAGAATACAATAATTTCTCCTTTGTTTGTTTGAAAAACAAAATCGAAGCCTACACTAAAACAAACGAATGTGCTAAAATAAAAGAAACGATACTGACGTTTAAAAAAAAGTTCGAAAAAAGCCAAAATCTCCTCCTCTCCTCATGTTTCAATTCCCAAATCAAGATCGAAGCCACTAGAATGTTCTCGTACCCTCAGGAAAAGTCCAAAAACGAATTCATATATTTCTGTAAGAGGATTTGCACCAACCAATTAAGACGTCTAAATTTGAGAATCTCATTCAAAAGTGCGACAAAATTCGCGGAAAAATTTGCGAAAGAAACAAAATTTAAGTTACCGACACAAATGGGTTACGAAATTTTCCATCGAAGACAAAAAAATGTTTCAATTTAATATTTGATAACAACACAATGATTCTGGATCAACATCTGATTTTTCAGAGTCAGTCTACGGTAGTATAATAATTTTGATGAAATCATTCGAACACATTTGTTATTCTACTCTTCCTTGGTTGTTATAGAATGAGAGTTATTGTCAACATTTTATTTTGCCAAAGCTACTTTTGACAACTTATGTTGTCATCTTCAGTAGCCTTGAATCAAGGTACACGAATATAAATGGTCTTATTAATGATGATAATAATAATAAAATTATATATATATATAATACGCTTGGTCATATTTTTATGCGGTGTTCCCCTGACGTAAAGAATGCGACATTGGAATGTGGGTTTTTCGGGCAGAGAGTTGCAGGTGGGTGTTGACTGTCTAGCTCCTGTCCGGGCGTCGAAAGGCGGGATCCTGCTCCGAAGCGTGATCAGTGGATGACCTCGACCAAAGCGTACAACAACAGTTCCACGCTGACGAATATACGTCGTTTGCTCTACTTTCAAGTGATATACGTTTCCTTCGGACAGTTATTGGTATTTATAGTCACGCAGATATAGTTATTTGTGCGAGACATAACTAGTAACATGAATCGCATGCAAAATGACTCAGCTGATAACAGCTGGGACTGTGAAAACAATCAAATACAGAAAAAAAAATGATTTGATTAAAAAAAGCGTAGGTTAGTCCTATAACTCTTTACTGTATTTTGCGCTATGGGACATGATGTTCGGGATGTTTGTGATGACACGGATCAAAATTAGCTAAAACTTTTAATTAATTCCTAGATTCAACCGCAGACATTAGTTACATTTTAGAGGTAAAAAATACAAGAAATATACGAATTTAAACTTCAACAATTTTTTATTGATTTGGAAATATTGAAATTAAATATTTTTGTGGGGTAGGGCTGATCTCTTATATCATCTTCTTCTGCATGCACGTAGACCAGTTTTCCCGAATAGTATGTAAATGCCATCAGAAAAGAGAATATAATATCTGTCCATATCATACTGTCGATGGAATTGTGCGGAAAATTGAGTACTGTGTTGTACACTAAACATGTTAAATTGTTGATTTCATTTATCCCCCCGCGAACTGACTCCAGTGTTTTCTGCACATCTTTACGGTTGGGCTGAAATCCATGATTTTCTTTCTTACTCCTGAACTGGAGAGATGGTTCTTTCATACACTACCACGAAGCCTCAAAACGTTTTTTTAAGGAAGTTTATTGCAATTTCAGACGATTGTTCTTGTCTTCGATGATTGCCAGAAACAGACAGTAAGATCGGCAACTTAATTATATTACAACTACATTTTACTTTGTCTCAACGGATCGATGTGTTATAAGTGTGAACGGGTCATTGCTTAATAATGTACAATAGGGATGAAGAAACATTTCAAGCCTGCAATGTTGGTTTTTTATATCCTATTATTCGATTGAAGCAGTGAGTATCAAAATAATGTTGATAGAAATAAGGAACAAATAGGGTTTTTTAGAACATTAACTTCGGTCAGAAAAATGTACAATTTCATAGCAAAGATTATTTTAGAACGTCATAGCTTCTGGGTGAAACTATGTAACAGCATCACCGATTATTGCAATAGAGTCACAGACGATTATTATTTTGCGACGTATAAAGCGATTAACTATGGACTTCAAAAACAGGAACATTGCTATTATCCACCAAAATCTCCGATGTAGAGAAGAAATAGGGAAATTTGTAAATATATAATGAAATTTTATTGTTATGGAAATGCGAGAGTGATATCTTTCAGACAGGTGAAAACGGCGCACAGTCGGGTGGCGTAGTGGTTAACGTCCCCGCGGTCAATACACGGGTTCCCGGGTTGGATTATGACATATCTTCTCCACGTGAAGAGTACAACCTCCGCAATTGAAACAAGATGTGCTCTCATCGAGTGTGTTCTACCGGAGGCGGCAGCACTTGTCAAACCCCCCAGATGTCGCCTTCACAACTTCTCAAAGCGATTACCTGTCTTCCTGCCTTATCGCCTCCTACTCACTCACTCACCTCTTCTTTGCTTTGACGTTCATTCTGATCCGTGATGCAATTACCCTTCACGTGGGTAGACGAGTTATCTCTATGAAGTCAGTTCTAAATTGAGTAAAACTGATGAGCAAAAGGTTTCGTAATAAATCAGTGCGTCACGTATAGAACGAACTAGAATGAAAGTAAATGTATTCGCATATAAATGAGTAATTATTCGAACAACGTAACAATGGTCGTTGAAATTGGCGAATACGTTTCTTCCGATCAAAGAATCTTCATATTTTAACAAAATATGATCTTAATCCTTCAATCTCTAAGAACAATCTTGCCTCCGAGAAGTTTCCCAAAACAGTATCTACAACGCAAAATCATGTTTTCAATTCGCATCATTCCGAAAATTCTAAAACTAAACCGATAGATACATATAATTCCAATTATCAACATGATAATTACATAGTAAGTAATCAATGATGTATTGTTTATGTTAATTGAAAGTTGTACTAGAAATAATGCAAATTGTTTATGTTCTTTGTAGGTCTGATGAAGGCAAAATAAATTGCTAAAATGTTGGAGATGTAAAAATAATAATTTATTGATGACCAATCCTCGAATATATCGTTCCGTTATATAATATTAATATATTAGTCAAGATCAACATCAAAATTTATTCGAAACGCTTCCCATGATTTATGGGGGGAGAGAGAGAGGGGGCATAACGAGCGTCGAAGTTACAACCTACAAATGAACATTAACCAACACGTAGATTTATTTAGCAGAATGTTCTGGAAGAACGTAACTTGTGGCTGCTCAGGGGCTGCGTTGCGCTAAAAATTCACCATAATTTCAAGAAACTAAAACTGTTCAGTTGACGATTTACGTCTTCCAGCTCCACGCGATTGTTGTAACATTTCCAAAATTTGTTGCATATTGTTTGTAACCCTTTTGCTGACTAAGGAAGATTAATTTCCGCTTAAATTTTACACTAAATTGTTTTTAGTTTTCAACGTACAAAGAAAAATTATCTCCACTCAACATGACGTGGTTTAGCCTAGGATTTAGCCACATCAGCCACGAGATAAATGGATCTAGTTCTCATGCTGGAAGTTTTTTTTTCTACTCAAATTTGTTAACAAAGCAGTAGAACAGTCTTCCAGGAGATAAAAGGAGATGGGAGATAGGAGATAGGAGATTCCTATTTCGGATTAAGATTCGGGTTTTTCCCATCCTGGCCCGGGTTTTTCTCCGTTTTTCCTTCGGGTAGAGGCGGATTTCTTATACAGGTTCTTTAGGCTTTGTCTAGGGGCGTGTTTATTGTAACAATAAATCGTGAATTTAGTGGGTTTTTTCCAACTCTTATGATTTTTAAACACTATACTCAGAATAATCTATAGTTCGATAATAACTTGTACATGTAATTTTTTTGCGTAAAATTACAAACATATAGACATTCTATTACTTTTATAACTCGCAGTTAACCTTTTATCTTATCTAGGAAGTTATGCTGAATTTTTTTGAATCCGCCTCTGCCTTAGGGCCCTTGATCGGAATTGATGGGATGGTCCCTTGCTTGCTTCCGGAGAGTAAATTAGTTTATTCTCCTCCACGTGGTCATACGCAGTTTGTACTGTTTTTTGAAAATAAATTTATCAATTTATCATATAAATAATAGTAATAATACCAGACTAATAAAATTAATAATACCATGTTAATAACTTTAAAAATAATTGTTATTAATAATACCAGATTGTTAATTGTTACTTATTTATTCGATGCATTTTATTTAAAGGTAGTATTTCTAAAATTTGTGTTTTAAATTCATAATTTTTAAACGAAAATGCTCGCAAGTTCCCCCACCCTCTTTGATTGCGGTCTAGATGCGCCACTGCATCACACTGCATCCCTTGCCACACATCCCTTATCACACTGCATCCCTTATCGTTGTTCATTACCTCGGAATCAGAGAGTCAGGGAAAATGTCCAAAGTACATGTGGAAAGAGGTTTCTAATCGTGACGTCATTATGCGTGATGACGTAATGAAGTATCGACCCACGTGTGCTCCGTGACCAACGCTCTCTGCCCACGTGACCTCAAGAGGAGAGCAGAGGAATTCCCGAAGTCGAAAAGTCGATGATTTCATCTGGGGGACGCCCCCCCCCCTTGGGACTCCCCTCTTTTGTAACACGAACACTCACAATATTTAATCATATTTAACAGGGGAATGTTCGAAATACGATATTTTTCAAAATGTTTCCGCTTCCCATATAAGAATTCAGTACATGAAGTTGGTGGTAAGTTCTACAATATCCATTAGCATTTTCTTCGGAGAAATAAAGTAGCGTTTTACTCGACCAAAAATTTTGAGCAAATTTGAGACGACACGAAAGACGAGTCAAAAATTACGCAAATTGTATAAAATAATAATAATAAATTTATTGTCAAAAAACAGTACAAACTCCGTATGACCACGTGGAGGACAATAAACTAATTTACTCTCCGGAAGCAAGTAAGGGACCATCCCATGAATTCCGATCAAGGGTATGAAGGCAGAGGCGGATTCAAATTTTTTTTTGCATAAGTTCCTAGATAAGATAAAAAGTTAGCTGGGAGTTATAATACATATATAATGTCAATATGTTTGTAATTTAACGCAAATATGTTTGTAAATTTACATGTACAAGTTATTATCGAACTATAGATTATTCTGAGTATAGTGTTTAAAAANAAAAATCACTAAATTCACGATTTATTGTTACAATAAACACGCCCCTAGACAAAGCCTACAGAACCTGTATAAGAAATCCACCTCTACCCGAAGGAAAAACGGAGAAAAACCCGGGCCAGGATCAGAGAAAAACGCGGGCCAGGATGGAAAATATATGGTATTATTAAAAACAATAATTAACCTGGTAAAACTTCTACGAAGTATGCCATTTGTAAACTTCAATTTTATCTACTAAGAGTTCAGGTCCAATGAGGGGGAATGCCCTTCCCGCCCCTTCTCAATGCACAGGGCGCGGACGGGCACTTCCAGCAAGAGAAGCGGAAGGAAGGAAGGAAGGAAGGAGGGGAAAGACCACATCATGNTTGCATAGCACGTAGCGTTTCTTTCTGTACCAATTCATATGAGGAAATAAAACTAAGTTAATGTAATACAATTTTGGGTTCACTGTGGGGTCCTTATGCGGAAAAGGGGACGAGTCTCTTTCTCCAAAAGAGTTTTACAAAATCCAATTCACGGGAAGATATATATCATCTTAAAAGTGCACTTAAGAAAATTTCGTATTGTTGGGATTTTGTCACGAATTCGTATTTTTTACATGAATTTTTAATACTTTTTTCTATATTCCATTCGTTTTTTATACTTATTTTTCATATTTCCTTCCTCTTTCATAACTCGTCCACTCAATACCACATTTTAATTGCTGTACTTTATAAAACATGTCTGAGTCACTGGGTGTTTGACTCAATTCACCCGAATTGAAATACAACTTTTATTTCCTTCCATAATTCTTGCAATATACTTTTAGGCTGCACATGACACAGTTGCGGCTCCCGTCTCTTAGCATCACAATTTTTGTTGGCATGAAAAGTCGTATGTGAATAGATAATATCACGTATTTATGAAATAATTTTTTATAAATATTAAATCCACAAATGCCCTTGGGTCCTTCATGGGAATTGATGGGATGGTCCCTTACTTGTTTCCGGAGAGGAAATTGGTTTATTTTCCCCCCTCCATGTGGTCAAACGCAGTTTGTAACTGCTTTTGAACAATAATTTTTATTTTAGAAAAAAGTTGCGCATATTTGCTTTTGTGTTTTTCATAATTAACTTTTTCATAAAACGTATTCAAGAAATGTGGTAACGATATATAGATTTCATGCTGTAGGATTTTCTAAGTTCAGATCACCAACCAAAGTTGTAACTTGTTCCAAATACAATTGTGAGAAAAATTCATGAGAGCCATTGAGAAATTAGTCCATTTGATCTCAGTTTCCGAACATGCCCATCATTAATTCATTATGCATTTGACTAATAATCCCAAATTCAGGATAAGGGAATTGAAGAAGATTAACATCTTTTGGACGATGTCCTGATCTCGCGACTGGACGCTTTTGGCACAGTATAGGGTCACGGGAGAGCAAATTGCTAATCAACAAGATCCCTAAAATAGTATCTGATTAGGAAACTACTTCCAATTAAATTCGTCTAAATATAAAATCTAGATCAACTAAATTCGTCTAAATATAAAATCAAGTTCCGGTTTTTATGTGTCATGAGTTCAAGTAGGAGCATGTATTTTTAGGCAACGATTGAAAATAAATTTTCAATACAATATTTTGTAATACCCGAACGTAAATAAAAAAAAATGTTTGCCATGAAGTACACTTTCTACTCAATTATGATAAAAACACAATTTTATTTCTATTGCTACTTCAAATGATTCATTATTCAGGTACACAAAACAGTACTTCGGAAAAAAATGTTGGGATGGTCTTCAAGACATGGTTTTCCGATTAAATTCTTTATTACTTTAAAATAAGTTGATAATCGAGAGAGGAAAGAGCTTATGCCGAATATTATTACATTAAAATGATGCAATAAAAAAATCTGTCGTTCTAAATATATAATTTATTTTCTCATATTTTATTTGATATAATTTTATTTTGTATCTTCAAGTGTCAGACGTAGTCATTACTACGGTTTTGGTATTTTTTATTTGTTGCTCCCTAGATCCTCTTGTACTTTTTATTTAAATTTTCTTTCTTAAAAGTTTTTTTTTCTTGCTATTATTCTCCCACTTTTCGCTGTTAGAGTTCGAACAGCATCATTCCACTTCTCTCCGAAAGACGCAACAGGTGACGTCAATGACCTTTTTTCGATAATAAAGCTATTTTTTCCTAATTCGTATGTAGCCGATGTTCATAACCTCACATTTTAATTGGAATTTGTCTTTCCGATCGTCGTCTTCAAATCTTTCTAATTGCGGATTATATTCATGGCGTTAAACAAATTATAAACCAGTGTCCCATAATAAATGTTGAATTGTTTCAACATCTATTTCGCATGTGCGATTCAATCACCTGTCAATCGATACCTTTATGTATTTATACTCAAAAGACGTACGAAGCATTAAATCATGAAAATATCTGAAATCGGGATTTTAAAAAAGCACAGAAACATTTGTACTTATTGAGATTTCAACTTAAAGAGCAAAATACTTCACCNATCGTATTTTACGGACTATAAGACGCCACGGACTATAAGACGTACCTTAATTTTTAAGCAATTTTTTTAAAATATAACATTTTTACTATTTTTAGTATTAGATTGCAAAGCCAGGCTAAAAAATATTCTTAGTTTATAAAACCGAACTGACCGATAACACAAATCATTTCAATTCAAGTTCACTGGTACCGTACACTACAATGACGCATCTTATAAAATACGGTAATTGCAATAATTGTTCATGGTGAAATACACGATCTTATGGAGGAAACTCTTATTTTCACGAAAAGATCAATTTTTAAATCATGAAAGTGCTGTTGGAAGTTTACTTCGATTTGAAGTGATCTTTACTTCACTTTTATCTAAAGGTCACGGTAGGACGTCTGAGAAAAAGATATTTCACTTTTTCCCAGGAAAGAGGCATACACCACGGAGCGGTTGTGCTCGGCCGCTTCCATGTTTTCACATTTTGCTCTTGTGCTTACAAAAAGGCGCCAAACGAGTTCCTGAATATTTTTTGTACTACAATATTAACTGATATATACAAATTAAATTATGTTTTTTTAATCATTATAATCCATTTTGTCGTGTCTTACAATCATTAAAATAAAAATTAAAAAAAAATGTGATTTGACTAACTTGGAGTGCTCGTCCCATCTTATATGTTAGAAATAAACGTTGAAATTCCTGTGTGAACGTAAAACCTTTCCTACATGTTTCTTTTTAATAGTGTGATTTTCCGATCACATAAAATGTCCATTAATATTTATTTGTCGAGTGAATGTGTTGAGAGGCGATCCCTTTGTCAAGCAGAGAACCCCACTCTGCGTGACATGGGTATTCCTTATAATATCTTCGCAGAGATACCATTCCGTCTACCCTCTCATTTCTCCATAAATATTTACGGTGTCTTTTCACGTTTCCCCCGAAGCTATCCGCAGAAGCTATAACCAGTTTCCATCAACCAGGTGACACTCCCGCCCTTTCAGATCGATGGTGTCGCGCGTCAATTCGACCCATCGTCTTGTTTCATATCATAAGACACGTCTCGATTCTTTCTGTACAGTCGTGAAGATTATGTACACAATCCGGAATTCAATCAATCGGTCTTGATGCCCGCACTTATAATACTGAATGATACCGAATTCATGACGCGAACTTTTTTACCTCCTATCACCCCATGTATTTTCTTTTTATGGGGCTATACAGCTCGTGGACATCGAGGTCATTAGAGCCCTAAAATTCTCTACAGGTAGGGAAAATGCAGTTACGCACTAAGGAGGGCCAACATGACTCTCCCCGCGTGTGGGACTCGTCGAATGATTCAACCCTACCCACTAAAAACAATGTATCAAAACATTACAAAAAATGAGGAAAATGAAAGATACCCTAGCCCTAATGGCGTCGGGATCGAAAAGAACAAGAGGTGACCGAGGGAGGTCAGGAAAGAGAAAGGAAGGAGCATGGCACAACTAAGTGGAAGTAATGCCAGACTCAGCTCGGGGCCCCGTGTTCGCCAAACACGTACTTACTAGATGTAAGTCCCCTTGGGGGTTACCCATGTAGATATGCTTCAATAGCACGTTACATCATTCACTTACAAATACGACAATAATAATATTAATGACTACGACTTCTAAAGATAAAAGAAAACCATCACAGTGACGATGTCTGGAGGACGCAATGTGCTCTCCACAATGGCGTCGCTTCGGTCGTCTCCCAGTGACGTCATCGGTCTGTTACGCCAGCGCCGTCTCGTTCCCTGGCGACCGCCGACCGGACTTGCGCTCCCGTGATCTCGCTTTTCTTTGCGCCGTCTCGCACACGAAAGAAGAGGTAAGGGCAGCGCCGGAACGTGCTTCGACGCTCAGAGGGAGAAACAGAGCGCGAAGAGGAGGAGGAAGAAGAAGACACAATGAATGAAATCTTGGGATTGCTTTCTCAAAAGTAACAAGTCACTTTAACAATCAATCTGTAATCTGGTGTAATAATAATATATGATACAATAAAATAAAATAATATTTCTTTTAAGATGTGATATTATAATTCGTAATTTAACCTGTTTTATTTTTCATTTTTTCGTTTTCATTTCATCTACACCATTGAGTATTTGCATCAAGCGCAACTTTAGCTAACTGCTTTTGTAGTTCTTGTAATGACACTATATAATAAGTACAATGTATTATTTTTACATCATATTTGTATATTTTATTTCTTTTCTCCAAACTAATCTTCCGTCCTGACGAAGAACTAATATATTTCGAAACGTTGGCAATAGTATTATTTTAACAGACCTTTCCCTGATCTTGTCTTTTTGAACGCCATCACGATTAAACAATTCAGTTCGACTGTTTAAACCTTCCCTTCAACTGAAATTAATTCCAAATACTTTAAAAAAACTTTGTCTTATACTTAGTGCATATTGTTCTTTTTTAATGCGGTTTTTTCCTTCGAATTAACCGTAGTAAGCATTCTAGACGAAACGTAAGAGAGTGAAATTATGAATATGGCATTCGGTAATTGTAGGAACAATGTAATTTCATTGAAACTGTGATCGTACAATTTTAGCTACTCAATAGATATAAATATTTTTTACTAACTATTTAGAATACTTACCTGTCCTAATTTCTGGCGATTTACATTTATTTCCAACATATGATTCATCCACGAGGGAAAAACTTTCTCTTCATCTGTCGACGGTTGATTTCGTTGAATTTCGGTGGCAGGACACAACTAAGCTAATTGCTGTATTAAATCAACAACATTCTTCTTTGGTGCATCAGAGCAAAATACGAAGAGGATAGAAAGTGGATAGCATTGTGTTACTTGACAAATTGTTTCGAAAATTGAAAGAGAAACCGTGATTTCAAATACATGACCGAATGACAACTGGAGCTCCCTGCGCAAAAAATGAATGAAAATGCGATATAGAAGTAAACAGTTTCGAAGAAGATTGCTAAACATGTGGAGAAAGTCAGCGGAGTGAGCTGCAACAGAAAAACATTGCTTGGGTGCGATCGCGTATCGAGAAGGAAAGGTCAACTCGAAGTGTCTGAAATGAGAACGACGCGGGACTGGATTCCTGTGCAGACTCTCAGGGGTAGAGAACCAGCAAGTGATCTTGGGGGAAGGGGTCAAACTGTAAGAATGAGAATAATAATTTTATTCCCAGCATCACATTCACAAAAGAAGATACAGTTTCAACTTCTAGGAATACTCAGCAATATTCAGTAGTAAGTCAGTTACAGGAATAAAATATAATTGTATGGCAACAAAAATAATTAAGAGTCCGTTTCACCAGTAAATTTCTTTGCAGTCGACGTGCCTGTATCTGTGACGTCTGCATGGAAATTTACTTCAATCTATTAGGCTAATTATCAAAACCATAATTTCTTGAATAAATTCACCGATAACTACAAGACATTTATATTTATTTATTTATTTAGGAATAACTGAGAATAACATTAATTCGTAGTCTCAGAAGAACAAACAAACAAAATCTTACTTCTAAACAACTATTCTCCCTAATTTTGTACTATGCTGTCTAGGACGACTATTAAATTCTAAACTGATTGAGAAGCTGTACGAATCCACAACCGCATATTCCGCGAACTTTTTGTTAGTAAATCGAGGATTAAAAATCTTCGCGCAATTTAAGGTAATATTTGTCTGTCGTTTTCCTCTCGCTTCGATAATACGCGATTGTTCGATTCAACGAATCGATTTTACAAGTCTATTCAATAGCAATATTTCAAGAATCGATTCTCCTCTTGCCAACTTGCGATGACCACTAAACATTCGAAGCACAAAGGTACTTTACAGGAACGGTTATAGTTACACTCTACGATAATGACAGTTCCATATTACTGTAAATGTGTATTTTTTGGAAGCATAATAAAGCAAGACGTTTCGTCGTTCTTTCTTTGATGATCACGATGGAGATTGAACCCTTTGAAAGACAATGTTGTTTTTAGCTTAGCTTAGTTTCGCTTAAAAGAAGTCCCACTCTCTATTAATATTGAATTAATGTATTGATGAATTTGTATTTTGATGTGTATTGCTTTGTCTGAACTTTCCTGATTTAATACAGAGATCTAAGAGTGAATCATTTTTATTAGCAAAATATTGCAGATTTTGGATACAACATTAACGCTTTGTCATTATTTTCTATAGAGCAAAACGAAGTATATTTATGGAAAAGGAAGAGCACAAAAAGCAAATTCGATCGCACGAGTTGTGAATTCTAGGATTCTTCGTCTGTCATATTATCCTCACTTCCGAAACAAGCTCTCCGTCGCGAAGGATATTTTGCAAAACCTACATTTTCTAGACGCAGGTGAAGAAATGCAATTTGCATGTGATGGAGAACTTTGCGGGTCCCTTACAGGATCACATTTCAAATGCATCGTATTACAATGAGATGCAAATTTAAATAACAAATATCCCTTCACCTTTCCAATACACACACACACAAAACTCTATGGCAACGGACAAATGAAATGATATCAACCAAAAGGAGTCAGAAATTTATTTTCAGGGACTTCAGACTCCTTATCAAAAATTTATCCATGTTCACTCGAAAACTTTTTGCCAACAAAAGGTAATAAGTAACCAAATGGAAAATGAACAATACTTAATACAGATAAATGAATTCCAGTTCACGCATAAGAAACGCGTGGAGTAGTGGTAGCCACGACCCTCTAGTAATTGTAATGGTAATTATATCCTCAACACGAGTCCGTGTCCCACAATGATAAATAAGGTGTTGTTCAGAAATTGAGTTGTATGCGCCGGGGTTGTTCTCTAAAAATATTTATTTCACAAAGAATTATAAGTAATGTTTATAATCAGTAGCCTTATGATGTTAAAACAAGAGATTTTGTTCACCCAAAATTTTTCTGTTCTTGCACACTATCAGTACAATTATGGAAAACTACGAAATGTTGGCGTCGTGTTACTATAGAGTGTAACAAGATAAGGGACTGAATCAGAAAGGCTTTGAAAATTAGAATTCCTTAGTTCTGAAAAAATATTAAGGTTAATTATATTAGTTTATTGTTCGAACAAATTAGTTTATTGGCCTCTACGTGCTAATGCGCAGTTTGTAACTGCTTTTTTTTACCATAAAGTAATTTATATATTTTCAAACCTAATGTTACGAAGTCTTTGCTGAATTAACACAACCTTATTTCCCCCAAACTTTCATTTGACAGGTGACACAAAATTCGTGACAGGAGATGGTGAAGAAGACATTTCGTGGTTGGAATCGGGGATTTCATCTTAAAGTAAAACGATCTCACACATGTTAAAGCATTTATCGTTCGTGGCAGCTTTCATTTTACGAATCACAAAATTCAATTTATCACACAGCTGCTTCTTGCCTTATGCGCTCTTGACCTGCTTCCTTCCGGCATCTCCCTCCAGTCATAAAAAAGTGATTTCTCCTTTAAGTCTCCCTCAAGTTGTCTTCGTTCACGCGAAATTTGCTGGATCATCCATCTAACGATTCTTCTTTCTTTTTTTATTATCTTTCCCTCTGTAGAGAGATACGCAAGAAGGGAAGACATTTACATTTAAACTCATTCTATTATATTCACACACCTCACTGGCGCATCTGGGGGTGGGGTGGGGGAAGGAGGTTCAAGGGGCTGTAGCCCCCCCCCACCTGAACTATTAACAGATGAAATTGAAGTTGATAAATGACATACTTCGTAAAAGTGTTACCAAATTAATAATTGTTATTTGTTATAATTGTTATTATCATATTGTTATTAAAAATACCATTTTAACAAAATTAATAATATCAGATTAATGAAATAAATAATACCAGATTAATAACTTTAATAAATTATTGTTATTGTCATTAACAATAGCAGATTACTAATTATTCATTATTTATCTGAAACATTTTATTTAAAGTTAGTATGTATAAAACTTGTGTCGTAAAACCATAATTTTAAAAAAAATTCTCCCCGATTAGCGTCCCACCCTCGATTACGGTCCCTTCGGTCCGCCACTTCAAAATGGCACCCACCAACAATTTTCGCTCAACGTCAGACTTTATTTTATTCATCGTGAAGAAGAAAAGGCGACTGACGCTGACAACAATTGTTGAACTTATTTATTATTATCATCGTCGCGTCATTTTGACTCTCTCATTTAAAAAATTAAAAAAAAAAAAGTGTTTTATTTCGAAAAATTATTGATTTGAGAGGAAGTAACCTACTTCAAAATGTTTCAAACTCAAAAGATAACAGTTGAAGAAATATTGAAACATTGTCGATAATTCGCAAAGAACTACAATTAAGCAAAATACAATTAAGCATAGCACCGTTGGCGTCAATAAATACTAAGCTGATGCAATGGGATATTCTAAAAAAGGCAAATTATACAAAACCAAAATCAATATTTATGTTTCGATAAAATTACGTGATTTAGGAATTGCTGGGCTGAATTAAAAACTTATATTTATTTTACTGTCACGTCGTGTTATTTTCCAATTTCTGATTTTCGTCACACTTTTTGCCTTGTGGTGATATCCCTTCGAATCCCTTCGAATCCCTTCGATAAAATCCTATGAAGAAAAGTCAAATAAAAAATAAAAATTATTTTTGGAAGACAAATTGTAAAATATTTAAAACAAGAGAAGGAGTTATTCATATGGAAAAATATAAGGAAGGACATTTGGTGTCCTTCAAATGAACGTCTCATGACTTTTCGTCTTCTTGCGTGAAATATCTCCAGCAGCCATTTGTATCGAAATTCCTCAATGACGTCGTTCCATAGTTTTGTTGTTTCGTCTTTTGGTAAAAAATCTCCCACTTCACTAGTCACGGAATTCCTTGCGACGTCCCTCGATGCGACGTAAAAAACAGAGCGAACGGGACTCACTTGTTACACACTTTTAAAGACGTTATGCAGCAAAATATGAACAAAAAACAATAAAGAAAAAGTATTTCTACCATAAACAATTGATAAACCACGATAAAAATACGAACTTCCATTTTCCATGAACTTAAAATACAGCTTTTTAAAATGTCTCTTTATGTTTCATTTTGTAGTAGAATAGTGGCTCATTTTTCAACAATCCGCGTTTCGATTAAACATTTATGAATCAGTTTCTAAATAATTAACTTGCCCGTACCGTTAGCAAAAGCACGGATTTGATGAGTTTCCAAATTTCGTTTTTACGAATTTAAGAAGTCCTTATGTGATAGAGAAACCAAAGAAAATGTTCCGGGAGTAAAACACCATATTTGTAATTTCAAATTTCCTTTCGCTGAACACAATGAATGGATATTAGAATATGTGGATCTGATTCATTGACGAAAAGACATCAACTTGCAATTTCAGGTTCTATATTTAAGAAAAAAAAAAATGGTTCTAGTTGCCATACGGCATTTGGAAATTATCTCATTAGAATCTTCGTCTACTGAATATACGAACAATCCACTTTGGTCGCGAAGTGTATAATAATTGGTGTGTAATACAAAAGTTGCTACTCACCCAAATGTTACTTTCCATGCTGATGGTACAAGGAAAAGGAGTTCTATGAAGATCTGTAAAACTTATTTAAAACTTTCTACTTCATAATTAATTTTATATTTATTAAGAGAGTATTAATAATGCCTAAATTATGCTAAAATGGAAATTTATAAAAGAAGAATTATATCGTACCGTGAAGTTGAATAATTTCACGTATTATTTGGGGGAGGTTCTTGACCGTGTAACTATTCGGAAATTAATTTTCAAATCCAATATTCATATCTGGAGATAAGTTGGGGTATTGATATGTCCTATAGACTACTTGGTTCAAGTCGGACGAAGGATGGATAAACCCGCGCTATAGAACTACAAGTACTTTTAAGTGAAGTTTATTAAAAGACAAAATATGTAATCGTTACCTTAGTTAGCTCTTGTAAAAAATCTTGTTACGTAATGCTGCATTCGCGACGATAAAAAACGGCTCCCGATGTGTTCTCTATTATTGGAGACAAAAAAACGCACTTGTTAAACAGTATTATATCCATGAGATTTGAAGTTAAATTCGCCGTACTTTCAGAAATAATTATTATACAGAATTGTAAATCTTCTTAGTTCCCCTTGTTTCTGTACCTTTCGGTTTATTTCTCCATTTCTGCTTCCTCACAT
The DNA here is from genome assembly GCA_002313205.1 of Laupala kohalensis. NCBI lineage: Eukaryota > Metazoa > Arthropoda > Insecta > Orthoptera > Trigonidiidae > Laupala > Laupala kohalensis. Next base: position 103,451 of record NNCF01130492.1, read on the forward strand.
TTCACTCTTTTCTATACTTTGCCGTTACACCTCATAAACGTAACTTACACAAGATCATATGACTAGCACGGAATTATGGGTGTGGGGCTTAGGGGGCTGTAGTCCCCCCCCCGCACAATGGACCTGAAGTCTTCAACAGATAAAATTGAAGTTGATAAATCGCATACTTTGTAAAAGTGTTACCATATTAAGAATTGTTATTATTAATAATAGAACTGTTGTTAACAATAATAGATTCATAAAATTAATAATACTAGATTAATAAAATTAATAGTACCTTATTAATACATTTAATAAATAATTGTTGTTGATATTAATAATACCAGATTGTTAATTATAATTATTTATTTGATGTATTCGTTTAAGGTAATATTTATAAAATTTGTATTGTAAAACCATAATTTTCAAACAAAAATAGCCCTCCCCACTGAATTACAGTCTACATCCGCCGCGCGGCGCGCTGCATTAGCGGGAAAAAAAGTTATAATCGCTTACGCTACCTAAACGGTTAGGGTTAGGTGACAAGTATGCGCGTTATCCCACAGATATCCTTTGACCTAAAGAAACTATTTGCCACTGAAATAATCAACATATTGAAAGTACCTGAAAACATACTGGAGAAGGGTTTATCAATCATAACATACTAGCCCCGTTTTTTTTTTTTTTTTTTTTTTCAATAATGAACGATTAAAACATAAAATCATAAACTTTGCATCCTGGAATCCATGAAAAGAGATCATTCATTTCACAATTTCTACTAGATCACTCCATTCGTATACTAGTAACGCAGGAGACCTGGCTCACACCAACAATGTCATTCTCGCTACGAGGATACTTCATCTATCGCAGTGCCAGGGTTGCCTCACCATAGAGGGGGAGGAACAGCCTCATAGAGCCATCAGGAAGCGCATTCCTCATACGGTGATTTCGTCACCGATCCTCGTGTCGATAGAAATAGGAACGATCGACGGGGCCACTCACTCACCCAAAGACCTGCGAAAGCGAAGACCTTGACATCATAAAAACGCTTATCACCGCCGGCGTCCTCAATGCAAAGCACTGTTCCTGGGGATGTGCTAAGGACAACAAGGCGGGAGCGACGCTCAGAGAGTTCTAGGACGAAAATTCCACCCTCTTCCTTCCCCCTCTCACAGGACCCAAACACCTCCTCAACGAATCCCCTCACGATATCCTCGACATTGCCAAACATACCAGCAATATAGCTCTTTCCAACCCTCATCCACTACAAGAATTGACCTCTGACCACCTCCCAATCCAATTTGCAACTTACCTAGGTCTCTATCCCTACCAATTTGACCCTCCCTTTATCCAAAAAACCGATTGGAAATCATTCACCTCCCGGCTCAGTCAAAAACTAAACCCCAACTCCCATGAAATCAACATCGCCATTGAGCATTTAACATACCACATTTCCTCCTTCCTCCGCCTAGCTACAACAATCAAACCCGCCCCACACCCCCTGAAAACCCTCCCCCCGGACGACGCCCTGGCACTACCAAGAGAAAGACGTCGTGCCCAACGCAAATTCTACAAAACACATGACATTGAGGACAAAAATCAGAAGAACTCTTCATGACGAGCTGAAATTTCTCCAAGCCGAGGCATGGCAGGAATTTATAACGAAAGTTAGTATTGCTGAATCAAGTGACATTTGGAAAATCCAGAAAATTTTACGCAATCCAAGAACCGCCATTCCCCCGCTCCTGAATCCTAGCACCAACTCACCCACATACGACGTAGCCAGGAAGGCGGATGTATTCGCAAACAAGCTAGAAAAAAGGTTGAGTTGTCCATCAACACCAGCAGCTCTGCTATCTCCCCCTCACACTTCACCTGATGACGACATGGCCTGGATCATCATCTTAGAGGAAGTTAAAGATATCCTCAAATCCAGCGACAACAAAAAAGCTTATGTCCCAGATAAGATCAGAGGTAACCAACTAAAGCACTTGCCGAGGAATGCCATGGAGCTTATACACAAACTATTTAACTCTTGCATCTCCATGGATTATTTCCCTTTTCCCTGGAAATGCGCAACAATTATACTCATCCCCAAACCCGAAAAAAAACCAAGACCCAAACAACCATAGACCCATCAGCCTCCTCTCTCAACTGGGGAAATCCTTCGAACATCTTCTTCTCCGCAGGCTCTCCTCCTTCCTCGAAACCAAAGACTCTCTTCCCCTCTCCCAGTTTGGATTTCGTAAAACCCTATCCGCCCCCTGCAGACCCTCCGACTTGCACAACACCTATCAACCCCCCTCTTCCGTCGCAAATCTGTTCCCGTCATCTTCTTCGACTGTTCATATGCCTTCGACACTGTCCACCATGATATCCTCCTTGGGCTCTAATGACCTCGATGTTGACGAGCCCTAAAGCCCCACAAAAAAAGATATCCTCCTCCGCTAAACCATCCCACTAGTACCACCAATCTTTGATAACATTCTCCAAAGTTACCTCCTTGACCGCACCTTCTAAGTAAAATACCAGCATTCCTTCTCGACACGACGCCGCATTGGCGCAGGAGTACCCCAAGGCAGCGTCAATGCTCCAACCCTCTTCTGCCTCTACATATAAGGCCTCCCTAACCCCCCCCCTCCTCCATCACTCGATTCATCTATGCTGACGACGTGGCCTACTCGGCAAGTGCCAAAAACCTTGACACAGCCACTGACAAACTACAAAGTACTTCTGACGAACTCATCAGATGGAGTGATTATAACGGACTGAGGTTGAACTCGACAAAATGCCAATGCATCATATTCTCAAGAAATAACACGACCAACCCTGTACTCGCAAATGCGAAAAACATCTGTCTGAACGGTCGTACTTTCCCCTGGACGCCTAATGTCAAATACTTAGGAGAAATACTTAACCGCCGCCTTGATTGCACCGCACACACTAATGAAGCAAGAAAAAAGATACTAAACACCTCACCCAGGCTGCACTCTACCTTATCAAACCGACAAATTCACATGACAATTTACAAGACGTGCACACGCACACAAGCAACGCATGCGAGTTCGACGTGGACCACAGCTCTCCCTTCAAAGCGCAAACGACTTCTCACCGCCGAGAACAGGGTTCTAAGATTATCAGTTGACCCATCGCCACTAACCAACAATAGAGCGATTCTGCAACCATCCAACATACAACAAATTCATCACTGCATTTACAATCTCGCCAAAAAGGAAATCACCCACGCATTCAAGAAATCTGTTTCACCATTTCCATCATCATCTACAACATCCTTCACCTAAAGGATATTTCGTTTTCCGACAGATCTTCTTAAACTATCTCCTAACCTTTAAACCGTTTCTCCTTTTACTATCTTCTAATGTTTATTATGTCTTCCTTCTTTCTCAAAGAATTTACATTAACTCATTCTTCAGCTGGACAACCTAATCTAACCTAACCGCCGGTACCTGACCTACACGACGCGGAGTAAGGCGGCGTCAAGCGCCGGACCTCTCCAGAGTCGCAATCAAAAGTGCAGAGCTTGTTACTCGTCCAAAAATTGGCAAAATGCAAGAAGAGTAGCACTTGGTGCAGTAAACAGTCGAATCTTCCACTCGATCTGCGCGACAATATTGTTTGCCTTAAAGAACTTTACAAAAAAAGTCCGCTATAACATATGTCTGTCTACAAAAATTAACCTAAATTATAGATAAAACTTTATTAACAATAGAAGTGTTAAAATACTTGAATTTAAGAGTTATTTCAGAAGGAAAAAAATCAATCATCATCAAATTATTGTTTTGTGCATTTAACAAAGATTTAAAAAATGTCTTTAAACCGTAAAATTTCTACGAATAGTTTAGATTTTACAAGAATTTTAGTGAAATACTGCAGCCGCGTCATGCCTCAGAAACAAACGTAAGTATATATTCAACCGGCGCGGTTCCCACAATATGGATGTAGTGTATACAATCAAGTTTTGTATTAAATTTGTATTATTATGATGTTTAAAATATTTTTGAACACCAGTAAGTAGAAGTATTTAGATCTTACAATATATTCAGATTTTATTTTGTCCTCAGTAAAGAAAAATTAATCTGAGAAAAATCAGGGTAACAGTGTGTAACGTTTATCAAAAATAAATTTGTTCCAAATTTCCTTCTCGTGAGACCCAGTTTGTTACCTCAATGTTCTTACATTAAGACAAGTGTAGTTGGAGACTTCAGTCCATGATAGATGGATGAACCGAGAGGTCTTCTTGGACGAGTTATAAAACGGAGATTCTCCTCTTCATCATTAATATCTTTGATCAAGTAATATATTAACATTGCCAATGCTTGCCTTTTCTTTTGGTGACAACGATCCGTGACCCTAGAGGCGTCAACAGTACCCAAGACTGAGATCGCTCGGTACAACCAACACAAGAGGACCACGACGCGGCTGAAGAACGCCGGCTGGGAAAACGCTTCTACTGAACGCAGCGCGGTGCGCGGGAATGCCATTAATCCATCCACAAGATTCGCACTCTGACGATTGTAGAATGAGCACTGAATCTCTCTGCCTCCCCTTGTATTAGTTGAACAGGGTCTACCAGTTCGCTGCCTTAACCACTTTTTGTCCGAAGTGGGAGAGAACTTCTGTTTGTGAACACAAGAGGCGAAAAGAAATGATATTGTCCGGATATCAGTGACTTGTTGTTGAAATACATAAATCAGAGCACAATCCTCTTGTTTCATTTTCCTTCCGCAGCTTAATTTGTGAAAATGTGTTGACAAATCGGTAGAGTGGTGGTTACAAAAGAAATTTTTGAAATTTGGACGGGCTACTCTCCCACTTTGTGTTATTTTAAAGACGTCTTCCATAAAAATTTCAAATTTCTCAAATACATTTTAGAGGTTGATATCAAGTTCCAAATTTTCCAAAATTAAAAAAAAAAAATTCTGGAACACAATTTCAATTTTTTTAAATAAAAACCCTACTATCTGTATCTTTTCACAGGGTTAGGCAAGTTCCCGAAGATAGTGTGCTTTAGAGTAGAAGTGAAGCGATGCGAGAGAAAAGGGGAAAAGCAAATGTTGGGGTCATCCNAATTTTCTTTATTGGTTCTTCGTCACATGTTTTTTATATTTTTATTTTAATCACTTATTTAACAATTTTTAATTTCAGTTCTATGTAATTTATTTTTGTGTATTTAATTGCATTTTCTCATATTCTGCCACCGGGTAAGGTCTGCCCATTTGCATTTAAATAAATAAATAAATAAATAAATACTATTATATAGTGGAGCTGTTCACTAATAACTGCTCGCTCCAGCCAGCACCCGTATCACAAACCCGACGCTCGCTCGCTGCCGGCGCTGGCGCTGGCGCTGCGCGGGAGAGGGTTTGTTGCCGTGGCGCAGTAGCAGCGTAGAGTGAACTTGGCCTACATTGGCTGAACGGCGCTGGCGTGGCGGTGAAAGTGGCCACCAATCACCAGCCAGAATGAATTAGCGAGGCCTGGCGGGTGGACACGTCATTGCAAAAGGGAATCCACGTCTGCGTTTGTCAATCAATCTGCACTTAACAATTCATTTAACGTTGGACGAAAACTCCACAATCGTCAGAATATGCTGCGATCGAGTTATTGTGACATGAGACAATGTGTCTAAATATGCAGGGAAGGGTTTTTATTTTATCTCTCGTGTGCTAATGACAAAGATATTTAAATGCTGAGTCATAAACGCTGTCATATTTCCATTACGCGCGTTTGAAATATGATTCCACAATTTTCTTTAATTTCAAATTTCTTACACAAACTTTCACATCACTGTCACTATTAAATCTCATTTCATTAAAGAACTTTATTGTATAATAATAAAAGTAAAAATTATAATATCGTTATTACTTTCTTCTGAGAACAACATTATAAAAAACGTATATTTCAGAGGAAAAATAAAAATGAACAAAAAACCCAGGCGAACCAAAAATGTAAAAACAGCTCTAAAAGTGATAGGATTTGAGGTGGGACCAGTTCTCCAAGTATTCTTTGTATAATCGCATTCTTTGTTATTATTCTAATTGTTATATAACATAACAATACGAATAATAATTGTTTCGGCACACATAATTCCAACCAGCTAGGAATAAAGTTTTCCCTAAGTGATGCTAATTGTTTTCTCAGTACCTTTCCGCCAGGCTACGCTTGGCATTCTTCTCACCCCCTAAATGCAGGCTGCGGTAGCTAGCCTTTGTTCGACAAAACACCTTTCACCCGAAAATGCACATTTCCTGCATCATTCATTTCGCAAAGGTTTCAAGTATTAGCATGGAGCCCCATCAGATGGCCGTAAGATAGCGCCACCAAACGGCCACCTTTTCACCACGGCACCNATTCACGCCTCTTTTATGAGCTGTAATGATAGAAGTGAGAGAGATAACGAAGTGCAGCAGAACTAATAATAATAAATCTTCTGCGAAGTTAATGGTGGCACTGCAAGGCGGCGGCGGCGGTGCAGACATCTGCATTGATAGTCGATGAAAGTATCGCCTCGCGACGGGAAAAAAGGAGATAAAAGTGAAGGTTGCGTGCGACTCATAAAAAACAGTCCAAGTATGAAACAACAGAGGAACGAGCGACGACGTAACAGGAAGAAGACTATGATACAGTGTGTGTGTGTGTGTGTGTGATTCGAAAGTCACGTCTGGTTTCTCCCAAAGACAGAGAGACAAGATAACCAAACACCACCTGCATTTCCAAAAGGACTTTCCTTCACGTCTCTTCTTTTCCTTTTCATCGAGAAAATTTCTCGTCTTCTTTTTTCCGCAAGAAACATAGCTTTTTATTAGATAACTGGCTGACCCCACAGACATTGTCCTGTGTCCAAATTGCGATAAATTTGTTTGTGATTCTTTTGTGAATTTTTGTCGGTGTTTCCTTTGGATTTTGTTTTCTGAAAACTATTCCAGGACCATAATGAACAAAACAAAACAAAGAATTTCGCATATCCGTCATTTGAATCGTGAGGTCTTATGATCTTTGAGTTCATTCAAAAATCCCATAAAAAAAACACTTTCAGTTTTTCCCGAATTTTCCAAATTTTCGGGCAACTTTTCAAATTTTTCGTTCCTTAAAAACCTTATTCTAAGTATTGCGAACATAGGGTTTATTCAAATTATGCAAACCGGTGCAGGCGTTCTCCTCAAGTGATGCGCCTGAGACCAACGAACAGCCTTTAATTTTTTATTTCCATAGATTATTCAAAACATATTAAATCATAACTCAACTCTGTACACACCGCACGAAATTGTAATTATATATTTTAATTAGGTCCTATTTTTTATAATTTTATTTTAAAACGCAAATGAATCGAAGTTTTATTTTTTTTTAGATGAAAAATTGCCTTCCGGGAGACGCTAATCATGAACGAGGACCGAAAGTCCACATATGAACGAAACACTGGAACACTTAGTGTCTTTTAACATTTGCTACTTTCCTATCACGTATTATTTACATTAAAAACGAGAGTCTGATTGACCGTTTTTAAATGAATTTTTAATTGATTTCACGTTATGGATTGGAACTCTCCATGTTAAGAGCATCAACGCAGTAAAACAGAAAAGTAACGATAATACGCCTACATCATTTTTATTGAATACACATACACAAAACCCATCCTGGCAAACCGGGTTTTTCTCCGGTTTTCCTTCGAGTAGAGGCGGATTTCTTATACAGGTTCTCTAGGCTTTTGTCAAGGGGCGCGTTTATTGTAACAATAAATCGTGAATTTAGTGTTTTTTCAACTCTTATGATTTTTCAACACTATACTCAGAATAATCTATACTTCGATAATAATTCGTACATGTAAATTTACAAACATATTTGCGTTAAAGTACAAACATATTGACATTATATATGTATTATAACTCGCAGCTAACTTTTTATCTTATCTAGGAACTTTTGGTGAAATATTTGAATCCGCCTCTGCCTTAGGGCCCTTGATCGGAATTGATGGGATGGTCCCTTGCTTGCTTCCGGAGAGTAAATTAGTTTATTGTCCTCCACGTGGTCATACGCAGTTTGTACTGTTTTT
>NNCF01130492.1:112670-137552 GCA_002313205.1 Laupala kohalensis
TTATCTTATCTAGGAACTTTTGCTGAAATTTTTGAATCCGCCTCTGCCTTAGGGCCCTTGATCGGAATTGATGGGATGGTCCCTTGCTTGCTTCCGGAGAGTAAATTAGTTTATTGTCCTCCACGTGGTCGTACGTAGTTTGTACTGTTTTTTGACAATAAATTTATTATCATATCTTATTTGTCACGGAAGGCGGGTAATCGGGATTTGGACTTTCCAATATCCTGCACGCTTAAGGAAAAACTGCTGATAAGCCTTGGTAATATGGCGGCCACAAATTTATTGGTGAATACTTGAATCTATTTCCAGTAACATAACGGAATTTTATTTAGAGACTAATGGGGGAAAATTCACGTCTTAGTCGAATCAACAGATTTTCATAACCTGACCTCATACGCGGAGGAATCGTCGAATCAACAGTTGGGCGGGGCGTGACATAGATGCAAATGATAGAACGTTCTCGAAGCCTAGTATCCTAAATTGTTGGCGAAAGTAAATATTACGCTTACTGGCCTTGAAGGCTGCTTTAAGTCCCGGGCAAATACTCCATTCAGCGAACGTAATCTTTAATCAAATGATCGTAAGAGGACGTTTTCATGGAAAGCAGATACTCGAAGCACAATTTAAGTCCAGCACGTTGTGAAATATAGTGAAGGAGCGAAAATGTTCAACATGCTGTGAGATGCAAATACAATCTTCGAAAGACCATAAAAAAGGTCTTGGGATCTATATCAGGAATATTATTTCGAGTCATCGCTTAGATACATCTCTTGTAAAACTGAATTATTTCGAATGTCTACGGTATATGGAAATCGATGAAACTATTTCAAATTGCTAAGGACTCTTCTTAAATCTTATTGCGATAAAAAAACAACAAAGTATGAGTTACAAGAAAGGGTAAAAGTAAATTCAAAGTATCTTCACTCGCGTAACTTTGAAGCTTACCGGTGTATCCGCCTGAGTTCAGTTACGTCGCGCGAGGCGAAAGGACAAATATTCCCTTCAACGTATTATCCACGTGACCGAATCGTAGAAGCAAATTACACAAAGAACTTGTGAAGAACGTTATTCTCAAGTACATGACCTAAAAGTGATATAAAAAACAAAGAATTCGGAGGTCGTAACTATGAGTTATGTTTATTTTTGCGTATAGTGTTCTTTTCCTTCTGCCTGGGATTTTAAAATCACTTTAAATTTATTAATTTAACAACACGAAGCTAGAGAAACGTGGAAACCAACAGAGGTGTTATATAAAGAACCCTGAGGCGATGACCGACAAAATAGGCTAAAAAAATTCCAGAACCGTTGACAGGTTTCTTAATATCCTTTGCAGGGTGAAATATATTCAATTAACAGTTCAAATTTTCCTTTAAATGTAGATATACTTTTTTGTATGTTTTCTTAAAGAATGTGTGTCCTGTAACGATTGTTGTAAGATTCTTTTCACAACCCGGGTCGTTCTGCTAGCTATGGTTCAAATGAAGCCAAATTATAATATAAATGAAAACTATTATTTACACACATAAAAACCGATCTGTGTCCTCGATGCCCTATGGGATCTATGGGGGTTAAGGGGGTTATAGCCCCCATTGTTATAAAAGAAACCAGATTAATGAAATTTATAATACCTAATTTATAACTTAAATAAATAAATTATATTGTTACTAATAATACCAGATTGTTAATTATTTATCTGATGTATTTGATTTAAAGGTAATATTTATAAAATCTTTAAACAAAAGTGTTTCCCTCGATCCGCCCCTGTGTTTGTGGTTTGTGGTTTCGAACTGAACTGTAAACGCTGGCGTCCTTGATGCCGCCTCTGCTGCACCTGAGCGATGCAGTCGTGTGCAACTAGCGACGGAGAGACTGCGTTTTGCGATTGGAGGCTAAGAATAGAACCGTCGCCGTGCGCACGTCGAACGACAATGATTGGAGGCCGAGGGATCCGGTGAGTGGATATCGACAAGGCACGATACGAAGACCACACAAGAGGGATTACGAATCCAGAATCCGATTTGTTATGAAAGGAACACGATTGGTGGGTATTGTAGCTATTGAAAATCGACCGTAGAATCTGTTTTTAAATGTAACATAATAATAATAAACTTATTGTCAAAAAACAGTACAAACTCCGTATGACCGCGTGGAGGACAATAAACTTAATTTATTCTCCGGAAGCAAGCAAGGGACCATCTCATCAATTCCGATCAAGGGTCGTAAGGCAGAGGCGGATTCAAATTTTTTTTGCATAAGTTCCTAGATAAGATAAAAAGTTAGCTGCGAGTTATAATACAAATATAATGTCAATATGTTTGTAATTTAACGCAAATATGTTTGTAAATTTACATGTACAAGTTATTATCGAACTATAGATTATTCTGAGTATAGTGTTTAAAAATCATAAGAGTTGAAAAAACACTAAATTCACGATTTATTGTTACAATAAACACGCCCCTAGACAAAGCCTAGAGAGCCTCTATAAGAAATCCGCCTCTACCCGAAGGAAAACCGGAGAAAAACCCGGGCCGGGATGGGAATAACAGAATAACAATGAAACAGATACAGATAAATAAGATGTAAAAGATATTCGTGATAAATTAAACATTCTTGTTCATACTTGGACTTCACGCAATTGGGTAGTGTGAATACAGCGTCTTCCATCTGTATATTGAATGGGAGAACCCCAGTTTGATTCCTCGCTCACACGAAATAGTCTACTGCTCAGGATTCTCTCATTTACTTCGATATGCCCGGTAATAGCACAAGACTCCTTCCTTCACAAATGTCACATGTAGTAGGGTAGACCCGATACTCTGAACATAATATACCCTTGACGTGAGCCACAAAGTAACTAAACATACTTAAGGCTGAATGGAAACATATTTACCCAACCACATATCTATTAGATCATCTCCTTGGATACAACACACATTCTACACACAATAGCGCACCTACACGATAACTACAATAACAGGGAACGTTGGCAAAATGAAATAATTTTGAATATGATTATACGTATGTGTTTTCTAACTGCAAGAAACCTACTCTCTAGTCATTATTATGGCAGATAACCTTCCCAGCATGTCAACATAATCGCAGTCATAACCAAAAGACGTAGTCAAGGAGACGACGACGTTCATCAAATGTCAAAAGCACTTGTTAGGCACTAGATGATTTAATGACTCTACGAAGCGTTAATAGTATCCTTGGTGCACTCAGATTTTCCTCTCTCTGGAGGCGAGACACGTTCAGCGATCAATGGCTGGTATTGTAGTTAAGACTTCCACTAGCTCAACTAGCTTAGATAGCTTAAGGTGGGACTAGCGCTGCAAGTGTATAATAATTTATACGAATAACGTATTAATGCTCGGTGGCAGATGGAAAACATAATAGACATAATACGATAATGTGAAATTTTAAAAAAATCTTCGCCCAAATATCTATAAAATACAAAACGCACAAAATAAAATGCTTAGAAAATTAGTGCACAAGAAGCGAGAAAAGATAATACACCTAAGAAAAATTAAATTAGTTCAACATGTGTGTGTATATTCACATACGTACATAAACACATTTTCGCTTACAAACAGATACGGACACACACTCATACGTACTACAAGCACGCTTCAATATACACACTTATACCATTACTCCACCTATAACCTTAATGTACAAATAATTGCTATATTATAATTAAAAGAAATTGATAATTATAAAAATAACGCCAAAACACGATTGCTGTGAACAGTCACGCACACTTCACATCACTACACTACACTGCAATTCTATTCGCTCTGAGCATTTTCTATACCCTTCGTCTCCATTCACCTCACTACACTTCACTGCACTTCACACGTGCTCCTATTTCGAAGAAGCAAGAAGACGGTTGCGAAAACATTTTACTCTTTTTGGTAAGTTCGAAAGTGTTGTTGCAGGTAAGTAATTCCAGTCTACAATGAATGGTTCTATTCACAAAAAAGTTCTATTCCCAATATCAGTTTTCTGTTTCCTTCATTTTAGTTTACGCTTGTGGTCGCCATGACATGTAGTTCGTTTGGTGGATCCTAGCGTTCACTGATTTCCACGCAGGTTCTCTCACGTAGGCTTTAAAGAAAGCACAAAGACGCACGAACTTCCTTCGACTGGAAAGTGTGCCCCACTCTAAATTAATACTGTGTGTGTGTGTTGTCCCTAACACGTTTGTCAGATCATCGAGATGTATAACAGGTTTCTTTTTTTGTTATTATTGTATATCACATAATCATGAAACAACATGATTTAATTTCCATCTATCAGTAATAACCAATACTCAAGAGCTGTTGACGTTGTAAACACTCTTCTACGAGTAGGTATTCGGAAGTTGAATTAAAATTGGCACCCGACGCGTAGAGGTCACTTATCCGCTGAAGGGGGATGTGACCCAGGCTCACCGGAACAGGAAGTTGCGTACGACTTGGGAGTCGAGGCGGGTGGTGCAGTGGATAGCACACCTGCGGTCAGAGCAGGTTATCCCGGGTTCGAATCGCAATTTTCACCTGGCTGATGACGTTGCATTACTCAAGAGCTCGCTTGACAGGCTTGAAATGCTCAAGAGCATGGAAGAACGCAACAGTTTCATGTTTTATGCATCTCATCTTGAAAAAAGTGAAATATCTTTCTCAAACGTGCGGTGATCGATTAGGTAAAAGTGAGGTAAAAACCAAAGTAAACTTCCATCACTTTGGTGATTTAAGACGGACTTTTTTTTAAATAACGTTTTTTTGAAAATAAGTGTTTTCTCCATGTATTGCAATGTATTACACCATCAATTATAATAGCAATGATTTCATTTAAACGACCGGTGTGTTATGTTTTCCAAGTTAAAATCACAATAAGTACAATAAGTACATTATTTCTCTGCAGATTTGAGATATTTTTGTGACTTAATTCTGTCTACGCCTTGAGTACTAGAATCCACGCTGTAATGCGCAACAAGATACGAAAAGAAATGTCTCATAGTAAATATTCGAGTAACCCAACACTACCAATATTTTCACTCAGTAAATTCTATTGTGTTTTTCGACGAAATTGATTCGAGTCAGAATACATAACAACCAACACCATCATTTCGGACGATTCGAAGATATATTCTATAACAGTAACGAGTTACTTGGTGATTCATCTTATGGGGGAAATTAAAATAGCACACGGAGTCGTCTTCTTTATACAGACGATTTTTGGAAATAACTTTAACGAGGAATCCAATTTCAATTTACGAATTTAATGTAATAGATCTGTAAACCACAATCGTGAAATATGATTGTATTTCGGGACGAAAGTATTCTTCATTTTCTTTTGACGAAACCGGGAGACACTTCATTTTTACGCCGCTGCTTGTAATGCACAGATAGGAAGTGAAGATCATCCTCTGTAGATTATCTCACTCGCAATTACATCACTTGGATTTCTATTGTACAAAGAGTTTGATATTTTAATAATTTAAGAAGTTCTCGTGAAAGAAAAAACACATCATCTTCGGAAAAAGGATCCAAAGAATGGAAGAATTAGTTTGCTATTAAATATGCCTTTGTATATTTAATAGCGTAGTTCCATTGAGTTAAAAGATGTATGAACAAAATCTGGATTGTGGAAAGCGACTATTTGCTGTAGAGAAGGACACCAGACGCAGACAAGGTTCGGTTCTCGCATAAAAATAAACAGAATAACGCCACAAGAGCCATCGAGTGCATTTAATTGGTGTCCGATGTTGGCGAGGGATTTATGTTGAAAGAAATACGAAAGTACTGCCAACATTACGCGAGGTATACTTATCATTACTCTAATGGAGAATGGCTTAGTGAGAGCGTTGGCTACATTGAGCACGAGATCTGTACCAACATCAAGGCAATAAACGGACAAAAAAATTATAAATAATTTATTGTCAATAGAGCTGTTACAAACTACATACGACGACGTTGAGAGCAATAAAGTAATTTACTGCGACTAATGTTCTGTTTTTTGTTGTTAAGTTTTCAAAGCAAAGATACATGACTTCGAATTCTATATTCGAGTTCTTAGTCGTAAGATCTAAGACAAGATTGTTCCCATTACAGATCCTTGTGGATCCCCTTCCTTCCTTCCTCTGTCGAGGTGAGTCATTGCGACGTAAAGTTTATCCCGCGCTCTTTAGCTTTGCACTACACCGCAGCACGACACAACAGCTGGTGTCATTCGCGTCGCTAACCCTCCGTTCCATCGCGCCAAATTGGCTCCCGCTGAGAGTGGGAGTGGCAGGCGGTCGGTCGGTCGGTCGGTCGCTCGGACCGGCGTTCTCCCCTCTCCCCTCTCCCGACGACGCAACGCACGTCACCAGCGCCCACCCACGCGGCGCGACGCGCAGTTTCTGCTGGAACACACACACAGCGATGGAAGAAGGGTCATCACAACAAATCCCAAGTGATGTAGTTATTTCAAGCATTCATCATTAGGATTTCACAATAGATGCCATTATCTCACTTATATTTTCTTGTTAAAATGATGATGATAATAAATCTATTGTCAAAAAAGCAAAAGTTACAAACTGCGTATGACCACGTGGAGGATAATAAACTAATTTACTCTCCGGAAAGAAGCAAGGGACCATCCCATCAATTCCGATCAAGGGCCCTGAGGCAGAACACGTAATTGATTGAAAAACTTCTGCACTTTTTACTCCTTAGATAAAAGAATGATGAGTGTAGTACGTGACATAAATAAATAAAAACAAACAATTGCGTGTTGAAATGAAACTACAGATTTTTCTCGATGTATCAAAATAAATAAACCGTAACTATCAAGATAAATCTGAATTCGAGATTAATAATCACAAAATAGACCGCCGACCCTATAATATAATATATTTATTTACTGCAAATGGGCAGATCTTATCCGGTGCCAGTATATAAGGAAATTCAATATGAAAATACGTATCACAGAGCACTGAAATGAAAAATTGTTAAATAAATAATTAAAGTATATGATTCAACTAATATTAAATTATTAAACATAAAAAACATTTTACCCTGAAACATCTAAATAATTGATAAAAAAAATATTCATTGCACATTTAACTTCACTGATGACCCAAACACTCGACTTAACCCCTTTCGTACACTTCACTTCACATTTCCCTTCCCAACTTTTTCTTAATCACTTATTTCCCTCGTATCACTCCACTAGCTTCCCACCTACACTGACGTCCCCTTCTTCCAGAACTTGCCTAATCCTCTTATTTTGTAATTTAATGCAAGAGCCTACAAAGTCCGTAAATAAAATCCCGTCACTTCCCGAAGGAAGAAAATCTCGTCCAGGATGGGAATACCATTCTCATTTATTTATTTATTACTTGTTTAAATGCCTTTTGACAAAAGGAGATTCAGGCCATGATGATGCTCTCTTCCCTCTAACCGTTGAACACGGGTAAGAGACGCTGGGTTGGGTGTCTTTGTCCATTTCATTGCCACCTCCACCATCATAATCTGGCATCGTTAAGGTCTGTTATGATTGAATATTCTTAAAATATTTTAATATGTTAAAAAATTGAAGGAATCCGCGTTTTCAACATTTCATAATAATTATAATACTAATTTATTAGTCTGCTAGTGAGCAATGCACGGAGGCGGATAGAAAAGAATACATATATAATACAATAATGCGAGGTTAAAAACAAATCATCAATATCTATAAAAATATCTATAGAATACACACACACAAACGGAATAAAATGCTTAGAAAATTATTACACATGATTACAACGAGAAAGAAATTAGATTTAAGAAATTAATTATCTACAGGAGGCTCATATGTGTGTATATTCACATGCATACACAAACAGTTACAGATACACACTTACGCATACAAACTTGCTCAATATACACACACACATTATATATNTGGATGGCGATGTAGGAGGTCGATTGGAGCCACCAGGAAACGACGGTTGGAAGCTGTTTCCGCCTCTAGATTTGTTGTACCTGTGCGTGCGGCATAACAATCGTAATAGGGGAGGGGAACAACTAATTTCATTTTGGTTTTCCAATTTGCGCGAACCATACATTTATTTCAAATCTCTATTTATTTTTAACACATTGGATGATTACAGAAGTGGAGATACAGGGGAACCATCACGGGTTGACATAAAGAGGTGACTTTTAAAAACGACTTACCACGATCGTAACGATCAGTTACAAAATTCTAGAAAAAAGCTAAAGACAGATATTGGAAAATTCTCTTTCGTTAACCGAACAATAGTTTCTTGGAACGAGTTACCTGCAATAGTGCTGGAGAATTTATCTCCAACTCAGTGTAGTTTTAAAAATAAACTAAGGAATTGCCTGCAATGGAGTAATACCTTCACGATAATTGGATTTTGGAATTGTTTATCTTTTTTGATTTTCTATGCTTTTAATTTATTTCTGTATGTTTTTTATTGCATTGTGTTTCGGTGTAAATACGTGAATGGTTTCAGGTTGCCACAGGGATATTTTGTCTCAAAGCAGCATTATAAATATTATCATTTTTATTATTACAATAATTATTATTTACCGATGACCAAGGATAATGAATCTACACTCCCAGGGAAAAATTTCTTTGCTCACAAACATGTAACATGAATTCATCCAGACACAATTCTTCATAGAAGTTCGTTTTCACGTAACAAAATCGTCCATTTGAACACACAATGCATATCCTACTCTGTACTCACAATCCAACCGAGAGTGAATTTATCTCAAGAAAGCATCTTTTTATGGAATTCACATACAGCGAAGTGTGGTGTGAGTGTCAGTGAAATTGTGAGACTGTCAGACAAGCACAACTAGCAACCAGAGACTATCGATTGCATGTTTTGCTGACGAGCGAAAACTCTTAAGTCTTCGATCACATACATACAACTTTTATAACTATATAGTTTACATAATTACGAAGCATATTTTTTTAAACTGCATTGCCCTATTTTCTGCAAACTAACCAAAAGAAGTGTTTCTACTAGGAATTTCATTAGACATAAAGTACATTTTGATTCAATATTAACACACACAACTATTTATGTACTGAACCAAAAAATGTACATAGTAAGGGACACATAGCAAATATTATAACAAATAAGTTTATAAAATAAATAAATTTTTGTCTCACAAAAATGTATCGTTGATTCATTTAATCCGAAGTTTATGATTCATTCGAGGAAAGGGAGTCTACAATTGAAGATAATAAACAGAAAAATTTAATTAGAGACCAATTAAGGGCAGGATCAGTTCTTTTCTGTCACATGTCACTCAAAGAGGTCTCAACATGGTGGCCCCTATATACGAAGCAAATGCACCAACCAAGACGTCCATATCAAATATATCAGTGACAAATATTCTCTTATATCTATTGCAGTTGATGGGTAAACAGATGGGTCATGACCAATGATTGCGCGCACAGCGGTTGGATCTATGGTGGGGGGGGGGGGGGNCTTTCAACAGATAATATTGAAATTAACAAAATGTATCTTTATCCTTTAATACGAATTAGCAATTTTAATCAATTCTTGATAATAAATTAGGTCACTTTTAATGAATTGTTAATTACCTATTTGATGAATTGTTGAATTATATTAAAATAAAAAATTTCTTTAATATTTATAAAAATATTTACAATAATATTTATAAAGTTAGCCCCCCTCCCTCCGATTACGGTTTAGATGCGTCACCGATTGGGTGAACGATTCCCAAAACTACTTTTCCAATAATCCAACAAAATTCAAAATCTTTTTTAATTTTACTTAGTTTCATATACTATACGATCATTTTTTGATCCAATATAAAAAAAGCTAAAATGTATTGGGACAATTTCTGAGCATCATTTATAATACATCTTATTTGTTGCCACAGGAATGTATAAGGCTTGATTTTCACTAAGATATCGGAGTTCTTGACAGACTTTGTATGTTGAAAGGAAATTAATATCCTATTAATCTCCCAGAAATAACCACTTCTACATTTCTATTATCAAATCACGGCGACGGTTGTTTCCAATTAGAAGACGAGCATATCGGAAAGAAAAGTAGACATCAAATGAAGATGATTCAGTTCCAAATACCTTTTGTATATTATGTACGCAAGAGTCGGGGCATTTGCTTTAGATTCTGAGCAGCAGTTGACTGAACCTATTTATCACTTTCTGAGGTCGGGAATTAAATAGATAGACTCACTCCTTGTATTTTAATTAAAACTAGAGCAGAGAGTTCCAAAGAAAATGAATAATATAATTTGATTTATCTATTTATAAGAAACTGAATTTCTGTAAGAAAAAGAGGTTTAATTTCAAATAAATTGGTGAAAAAAACAAACAACAACAACAGGTATGAATTCTTGTAAATACAATTAATTCGTAGCAGACACAGCAAAATACAAACCGAAGACACGTTTTATAAATAAGAAAATTAATGATTTATACTATAAATGTTAAGAATGACAGAATAGGGTGAAGAATTGATGAACATTTGAGCACTGACTTTGTGAGCTCATTTTCTGTCTGTCTATTTTGCCTCAACGACCGAAATGTCCCTCAAGAGGAAACTTCTCTTGCTGCACTTCTACACAAGTTTGCAACAAAAAAAATTGCAGTGAAGGTCACGACGCAACCAACGAAAAAATCAAAGCACGGGCATCTACAACGGGTAAAATCGAATACATACAGATACGAAATGTGAATTAAATTGCTTCATCCATTTACTCAGAATCGCTGCGTAAAGACGGAAGTCGAGCCAAAATCAATTTTTTCGGAATCAGGGGTGTCCAAAACAGATGTTTCCGCAAAAACCTCGTTTTCGAATTTTTTTCACGGTTACAATACTTTCTACATACTGCGTATATGAGAAAGTAAAAACCGACAAAAACCAAGCATTACTGTATATTGTTCTTGGAAATGTGCCTATAAGGGAGTAATCCTTCTCCATAATATCGCCGGCTCCTTTCTTAGAGAAACCGCATTGATAAAATGGAGATAAACTTTAAAAGGAGAAACACACATTTGTAATATGCTTCATGTACAAATTTTTTTGATATTATCTCCGCTTGAGTAAAATGTAAACGTGTCTTGTTGGGGCGTTCGGGAAGATCCACTGATACCCTCTGACCTCCGATAAGGCACATGGATCGGTCAATCGATTACTGCGCAGTGACCTCTTTGTGAATCAGGGGTCGATAACTTATTATCATTCTTCTAGATTCTTCTAGATTCCAAATTTCGTTCGTGACTTTTAATTATTCTTGATGTACTTCATTTTCTCTGAGAAATTAATTTTTTTTTCTTTTGCATAGTTTCAGTGGGACGTCGCCCCAACTCGAAAGTCAGGTTGGGGTCGAATGACCCTTGCATACATTTGTGCATATTTTATATGAAATTTGAAGTGTAGTTTGCTCTAAATTATATATCTACACCTATTATTCAATGTCGCTGAAAATTATTTTGTATATTTATTTATTTACTTGATTGTTCCCCTTTTGGAGAGCGATTGAACTCGAATTCACGATTTATTTTTTCTGATGTTTTTCCTCTTTTCCCCCCAAATTCTCTTCATCCTTTTTACGTTCTCATCTCTCCATTTCTTTCCGCCATGTTCTTTGCTCACAATTTTTACGTTCTTGATTTTATTCCGGCACTCTGTGCGGTCTTCGAGATTTTCTATGTCGATGTGTCTGTTGTGGACCTCTTTTTCCACCATTCTGTGCCGCATTTACTTGTTGTGATAATGTCGAGTAGCTTCTTTGCCGTTCTGGACTTTTCCATCCTGTAGATGTGTGTGTAAAATCTTGCTCGGCGTTTTCTGATTTCTTCTGTTATTCTGTTAGTCTTCTGATAGAGTTCGTTCTGAGGTTTTTTCGTCCAAATGCAGTTTTTACTGATTGCTCCGTAAATCTTTCTTTGAATTTTTCGTTCCTGCTTTTCTATTTCCCTAAGTTTGGAATAACAGTCGATTACCATTGTTTCGGCTGCGTACGTTTCTTCTGAGAGAATCACTGTTTTATAGTGCCTTAATTTTGCGTTTGTCCAAATACACTTCTTGTTGTACTATCCCCACGTTAGCTTTTTGGCCTTCTGGAGCTTGGTGATTATTTTGTATATTATATTAAATTATATTTCCTTTGATATTTTCAAAGTTAATGATGTCACACCAACAACATACGAAGCAAAAATAAGAAAAGCAAAAAAAGTACAGATTCTCAGTCCTATGCATAATATTGCATTGGTAGGTGAAACAGAGAAAATAGGGACACTGGAGAATAGTTCGTTCTACAATCGAAGAAAAGACATAAATGCGAACAATGAGTAGAAGAAGGCCAGTGTATCTATTTCATGACATGCAGAATGCAGCAATGATAAAAGCTCCAACTATTTAACAAATGAGTTTTTTTTTGTTCTTTACTTGTTGAGTATGTGTTTCTTATAATTGACAACGTTAAAAAATCTTGATGTGTTTATATATAGAATACCTGTTGAAAAGACTTAATAAAAACTCACACGTTGGTGAATCTCGTAGATGATGAATTTATGATTTTCACACATATCTTTATTCAAACACGTGATCAAACATTTCTATTAAATATTAGAAAGTTCTTAACCGCAGATTTAAAGAGAGAAGTAAAATTTAATGAACAGTAAAGAAATGGGAGTGTTCTGCACTCCTTTCCATTTAGAATTCATAACAAAAACTTGTGGCTCTAAACACCCTACATAACACTTTATAAAAGAAATTATTATATATTATAATTATTAAACACGCTGACGTATTTACAAGGTCAATCAGTTTCAAAATATTCATCATCACATTACGCGGTACACTCCTAAACACCATAAGTCCACATACAAATCACATAAATTATATTCGACGTTAAACTCTTTGCAATAGCCTTAAGAGGCAGATTTTAGGAAAAGCGCCTCCAAATTTGTTTTTGATGCGTCACTTTGTTCGTGGAACGAAATTCCCAACGTACATACACACACACACACATACATATGACATTGGACACCATCGCCAAAATTTGAAAATGTACTCTCCTCGAGTCAATTCGCAAAGGTCTCAAGAGATCTCGAATTTTTCAACCGATTACAATACTCCCCTTACGTTCTGCTTAATTGGAAAGTAAAAATATCGAAATTTTATTTGGGAAAAATTTCTGGAGGGTGGTCTTCGATCCACCCTGAATGTGTCAAATTTGGAATCTACGAACATTTGGCTGAGAAAACAGTTTGGTTTCGATGCATCACTTTGTTCGTGAGTTATTGGAGGAACGAAATTCCTAACATACATACACACATACATATGACATTCGACATCATCGTCACAATTTGAAAATGTACTCTCCTCGAGTCAATTCGCAAAGGTCTCAAGAGATCTCGAATTTTTCAACCGATTACAATACTCCCCTTACGTTCTGCTTAATTGGAAAGTAAAAATATCGAAATTTTATTTGGGAAAAATTTCTGGAGGGTGGTCTTCGATCCACCCTGAATGTGTCAAATTTGGAATCTACGAACATTTGGCTGAGAAAACAGTTTGGTTTCGATGCATCACTTTGTTCGTGAGTTATTGGAGGAACGAAATTCCTAACATACATACACACATACATATGACATTCGACATCATCGTCACAATTTGAAAATGTACTCTCCTCGAGTCAATTCGCAAAGGTCTCAAGAGATCTCGAATTTTTCAACCGATTACAATACTCCCCTTACGTTCTGCTTAATTGGAAAGTAAAAATATAATAAATCTTTTGAAATTGCACACGAGAGAGTCAATGGAGTAGTAGCGTTTCCAATCGCATGGTGCGCAGTTGGAGGGGACAAGCAGCGGAACAGAGAACCCGCATGGATTGACACTTGACGGCTGCTTCTCACTGGTGACGTCATTTTGTATCAAATCCATCAAATGATGAGGAGGAGGATCAAAGGTTGACTGTTTCATTTCCTATCACGTCCCAAACTCTGTCAATGCCATTCTCTGTTGGTCCATTTGACAGAAGCATTTTTTTTTCGTGTTGAGTGATCCACGGGACTTTTGTAAATATGAAATGAAATGTAAATATTTATACTAAGTAGCTAGGGGCTGCGGCGGATCGAGGCCGTAATGAAGGGGGGTTGGGCTTAACCGGGGAGCACTTTTGTTTAAAGATAATGGTTTTACAACACAAATTTTATAAATATTACCTTTACATAAAATGAATCAAATAAATAATGAACAATTATGAATATTGTATTATTAATATAAATAACTATTATTTATTAATGTTATTATTATTTTTATTAACATGTATTATTAATTTAATATTATTAAAAAGAATACCAATTGTAACTAAAAACAATTATTAATCTGGTTACACTTTTACAAAGTACGTCATATATCAACTTCAATTTTATCTGTTAAAAGAGTTCAGGTCCAATGGGGGGGGGGGGGCGAGGACTATAACTCCCTTANCGAGGACTATAACTCCCTTAGCCCCCACCCCCACCCCCCACATACATCCCCCACCTGCCCACTACGATTTGGTCATTGACTGAATCCTCCTTCAAAACCCTGCATATGAGGTGTACGAAGTCGTGGGTGGAAGTAAACCATTTATTAATCCGTGAGAAGGTCAACAAGTATCGATGCATCGGAGACAACACGTGGGTGATACGTGTGCCAAGGGGGGTGTTTGCGTCTCAATCGATTGTGGAGGGGGAGGCGGGGGTCCCACCCCTTGCGCTGCTGTCATTGAGACAGATGAGATAAGGTGGAGGAGGAAGGTTGTGTCAACACATCGAAATACATCTGGAGCTAATTTTAGTCCTTTCGCTGCGTTGGTGGTCGGATAAAAAATAAATAGAAGGAGGAGATGATGAAGTCAGTTAGGTTGTACGAAGAAGGAACATCCTTCACAAATACAACTTAAAATAAATGTTTACATAATAAATACTAGATGCATGCCAATATGCAAATTACGTCTTGGAGAACCATCTTTCATTGGTAGCATTTGAACAAATTAAAAAAAAATCATTAAAAAGCAACAGGTTTCATATTTCTTTCCATATCATTTGCGTCTATTCCTCATACAAAATATATCATGTTACAAAGAACCACACGACGTACGAGACTCTTGATTATAAGAAAATGTTTCATAGAAGATGAAGGATTGACCACGAAGTAATAATTAACAGCGGTAATAAATATCGTTTAAAGGTTTCAAGAACATCCATCGTTTCGTCGTCAGCCGAAGTCATGTAGCGTAGAAATTGTTTTCACTGACGTTATTCCAATCATCGGACGCACCTCACAAAGACACGCGGAAGAAATAAAGAGTTAATGCAAACTAAAAACTCACTGATAAAATTTCAACTCTGTTAAAAAAGAACGAATATGCTAAGTAATATTCCATCGTATTAACACTTCATATTGTCTAGCTTTTATAAATATGCAGGTTACCCTACTTATGGTACTTATCATACTTCAGAAAGTTCTAGATTAACTTGGATCTATATTTAGTTTCGCTATGCTTAGGCAATTTTTCAAAAAAAAAAAATTATGAAGTAGGAAGATTTGAAGAAAGCGGTTCTCCGCGTAATATACAGGATGAACATGCGACAGAAGTGATTAGGAAGTTTCTTTCGAATAATTGCCTCCTCACAGGAATTCGTACGACCAGTTCCGCTGCCGCAGTCAATACTTAGGACCAAAACTGCTGCCAATTAGTGCACGGAAACGTACAATTTTCGAAAGCAAGAAACTCTTCCTTCGATCCGAATCCCTTTTTTTATTCTGTCAAATCGAGAACACAAGTAAACTTTTTTTATGGATATATTTCTTCCGTGCACTCGGCGTGGAGAAGAAAACGGCATCAGGTGAAAATGGCGGCGAGCCGGGACTCGAACCCGGATCTCCTGCTTCGATCGCAGGGGTGCTAACCACTACACCACCCGTTCCACAACTGTATACTATTTCCATCCAGACCACCGAAAGTTATAACTTTTTTTTTAGCTCGAAGAAGGAAGAAAGAGTAGATCGTAATCTATTATTCAATCCCCTTCGATTCCCAGAAGCACAGCGGGTCAAACTCTTTTCCTTTTTTTGTGGACGTGATTCATAAATAAAGTCACAAGGATAGCTCGGACGGTTGCAGGGGTGGCAATATCATGAACTATAATATTCTTAATCTGGAATTACGAGTTGAATACTTACGATTTGATTTGAGAATAATAAATGTACGTGTTTGTTAATTATCATTTCTTTTATAATAATAAATTTATTGTCAAAAAACAGTACAAACTGCGTATGACCACGTGGAGGACAATAAACTAATTTACTCTCCGGAAGCAAGAAAAGGGACCATCCCATCAATTCCGATCAAGGGCCCTAAGGCAGAGGCGGATTCAAAAATTTCAGCAAAAGTTCCTAGATAAGATAAAAAGTTAGCTGCGAGTTATAATACATATATAATGTCAATATGTTTGTAATTTAACATGTACAAGTTATTATCGAACTATAGATTATTCTGAGTATAGTGTTTAAAAATCATAAGAATTGAAATAACACTAAATTCACGATTTTTTGTTACAATAAACACGCCCCTAGACAAAGCCTAGAGAACCTGTATAATAAATCCGCCTCTACCCGAAGGAAAACCGGAGAAAAACCCGTATTCTTACTATATAATATTCTTACTATGCTGCGGAAAAAACATAATAAAAATGAAATTACTTCTCGTATTTAAAAAAAAATTGTTTTCGAAATAATTTAGTACGGTATTAGTTTAATTTTGTTCGGTGTAAAGAAATACAAGTTGATAAGACGAGAAGCTAAGATATTCGCTCGATAGGGAACCGAGGTTGGCGATGGATTTAAGTTTGTTCAGAGGTGTAAACATCATTATTGGACGATGGCGAAGTGAAAGTGTTGACTACGGTGCACACAAGCGTTATATCAATTACACTGACAACAAATGAAGGAAGAAAAAAAAATAGAAATTTACTGCGACTGATATACAAAATGCTCTAAAAAACACGGTGCGTGGCTTCCGTCGATGAGTTTCTTAAGTTGAATATCTGGAAAAAAAGGAAGCATAACTTTGAACCTGTTTGCCAAATGTTTCCCAATCGTAATGTGGTCATTCGCTTCTACTAGTTGCAATAACCAATACGCAGATATGTAGAGATTAAACGATAAGATGTTAGATGCAGCCATTGAATCAGTGCGGTTGAGTTACAGTCGTAAAAGCTCGTCTTGAACGCGTGGTTTCTCTCAGCAACACACGCGCGTGAGATCGGCATCGGTGTATATACGAAGGTTTTTCTTACGAACTTCACAAAACACAGCCTCATTCCTTCCGTCCAAGGTCTTTTGTCACAACGAATTCACTGTCATCCGAATTCAAAGAACTAAACTGATACTTCCCTCAAAAAACGTTTCTGCTCTACAAGAATATTCCTTTTAGATCTTGTTGTAATTATCTTTTTTTGTCCGGTTTTCCTTGGAGTTGATAAATCTAAATCTGAAATTTAGAGTTATTTTAATAGTTACAACTTATAAACAACGTTTTACGAATAATCATTAGTTTGATAATAATACGTAATTGTGAAATAACTTTTTTGTGATTTATTAAATATATATTTGTATTACGTAAATATTATAACACGTACCGAATTAGTTTTATTCTTATAGTAGGGCTGTGCTTTTTTGACAATAAATATGTAATATTTATAATAATATGAAATTATACTTTCGAATTAAATTATACTTCCTTTTTCCTCCTGGATTTCAACGAGGAAACTAGAGATGTTAACTTTTTTGAGGAAAAATTATAAAATTCATTTTTTAATGAACGATTTGCCGATAAGGAAAACACGAAGCACGCGAGTCGCCCATCCCCCGTGGACCATCGTCATCACGCCACAAGCGGAAAATACAAAATATGAGGCACCACGAACATTATTGTGTCATTTCCTTCTCTTCGCTTTTCATTCTATTTTCATCAATAGATAATTCAAAATCTTAATATTACATTAATTATAGATGCAAGTGTAGATGGGTGGGTAACCTTCTTTCGTATGACAAGGATGCAAATCTTCGATAGTAATAAATAAATTATTCATTGCCAAAAAAAGAAAAATCAAAATATTATTTAGTCCACAGTAATACAGACACAGCTGATGATAAGACGTGATAAATACTCTTCCGAAGTTTTTCGCTTTCTTTCCTTCGCATTGTTCTGTGATATTGAGACAGATGCAGAAGTCTCTCTTTGATTTTGCTTCAAGCAAAAGTACCGTGTTATCTATTCTGTGGCATTCGTTTTCGCATTACAACTAAAATGGATAAATAAACTCGGAAATGGGATCCTGTTAGTCGCATACTCGTCACGCCGCATTTAATATGAACTTGCGCAGCACGTAATCCGAAGCAAGCACTTCTCTCGTAGCCAGAGATGACGATGCTCACTGTACTAATTTTGTGGAGTATTCTTTGCTAATTTTATTGCTTTTAAATTCTAATTTTTAATGTACATGACGGATGTTATGTATGTCTCAGACACGATTAAATAAATAAAACCGTAAGCTGGAAAAAAAAAGCTTTACTTTTAATATGTCAAAAAGAAATAATAATTACTTCAATGACATTTTGTATTTATTTCACTTATTTATTGATTTTATTTGCCTATTGATTTTATATTTTAACACATTTATTTACATGTAGGAGACCCAGGGGGTCATCTTCTGTCACGTAATTTCGTCCATTGTCCTCACTCGTCTCTCTTCTTTGTCTCTCTCTTATTCGCAATTGTGTCATTTCTCTACGTGCCTCACTGTTCCTTCTCTATTACCTTTCTTCTTCCTTTAATTCATCTCGTATCATTCCTAATTCTCTCAACTTTTCATATCCTTCCCGTGTCCGTATCAATTCTCTGATCTTCCGAACTCCAGCCTTCTTTAAAAACAATAGATATTACTCACAATTCCAAAACCGTTTCATTGATCCACCGTTTCATCCTCCTTTCCACAAATACAGAGTCCTTCATCTTTTCTCCCGAGTGTGTTGACACACTCCAAATACGTTTTGAAGAAGAATCTGAAGAAATTGTAGCAACTTCATTAGTCCCACCCTCTTGGCAACTATTGTACAACCTTGAATCAAAGCTAAGTTTATGCATTAAATTGAGGAGAGAATATGCGAAGATTTCATTACTTAAAGGGAGAACTGCATTGAGAAACTTGAAAGTCCACAGTTCCCACGCTCTACAGACTCCATCAATTTGAAACTAGAGTTCGAATCTTCTTTTCTCCTCCTCGTTGTTCTTTCGTTTCCTATAATTTCGAGAACAGAAGACTGCGGATTCACTCAACGTCATGACGTCACGTGACGAGTGTTATCTTGGGATTTCGAACCTTACGAATTACTTAGCTTCTTAGCACCTGCCTTACGTCAAAATGGTAAAAGCAAAGCGACGCACGAGAACGAAGGGGAATAGGGCGATGAGCACGTGAACACGGAGAAGGGAATATGGCGGTGAAGTCAGTCCTTCTTTTATTTTTTAAATTTTATTTCGTGATTTCGCTTCAATACTTTTTACGTTTCATTTGAATACTTGTTATGTTATTATTATTATATTTGTATTTATTATTTCATTTAAATATATTTTTCCAGTGCATACCACTGACGATGGCTGCTATGAAACCGAAAAGCTTTTTACCGAAAATAAACCATGAGCAACGTAATAATGCCATGTAATTTATCATACTAAATCATGATTTGGTTGTTTGTGTAGTTTACTTCACAAAAGAAGGAAAAAATAAATCTCAACTCAATACAAGAAGAAGAAAATGAATAATCTGAATTGTCTTCCTTTTTCTTTACAAGGAATCAAATAATTTTTTTAATGTTTTAAATCTTTAAAAAAACGCACCGCTAAGGATTATGAGATAACCTTGATATAAAAGTTTTCAAAAATCTAGTGAGAACTCGCCTTAAAATATCACTTCGATCATCAATATGATTTGTCTACGTAAAGAATATGAAAATATTCCAAGCGAGAAGCCTCTTACCTTGCGATACGTCTACCCCTTTACCCATTCTCTGCAATCCATCATGGGAAATGACTTCGTCCAACGACATGCAGCTTAATATAATTTGTTGTTATATCATTATGTAGTTTTTCGATCTACAAACGACCGAAATACACTTCCGTGATTCTTTTGTTTGTTTTTGTTTCGGGAAGAGAAGGAAAATATTCCAACAATTGGCGAAGGAGAATGTTGTGAGAAGACCATTGTAGAGGGTTTCCCAGCGCAGTTGAGAGATACAGAAACGTAATGAAGTTATCATCCATACTCATTGGACATTCCATGCGCGTGCAATGGTGAACACATCTCGTCCAGCGATCTATAACTTGTAGTCACAGAATATTCGTAATAATACCCTTCATTCGGTGTTTTATCACGAGACAAAAAGAAACGAATAATAAGAGGTAACTTTACTTTTATCGGAAAACGATAAACGCTTTCTAAATTAACCATATTGTGTCACTATAATTATTAAAGCAACATAACTTTCTTTGTTCAGTTTAGATAATTACTTCAGGAAAAATTAATGAGACGTTGCGGTCTCAGATGCTGCACTCACTATATCATTAATTTACAATTTTTTAACTAATTAATAACGAGAAATAAATTCTTGCGCAAATTCAAAATATGCGGAAAGTAACTTAGATGTTTAGCACCAATTTTGACGAGAAGTATCAGCTGAACTCGTAAGATAAATTTCTGGCTACAAATTTGTATAAGAGCCAACAATTAATTGCCATTGTAGCTATTAATATATCTCAAATTAATGAAAACTCTAAAATAAACCTAAGTGCTGTTTATTTTGTTTTGCAAAAATTAATGAATATATTTTTCTTTTCAAGCACAACGCCCCGAAATAAGCGAAATGTGAAAGTCTCTATTTCATTAACGAAAGATAAATATTAGTATCATAATTAGTCTCTCTCAAGAGTGCGATTTGTATGAAAATAGTTTTGAACTTCTGGATATTCCGATTTAGCAAACTCCTAACTTTTGAAGATCAAGGTTTTGATGTTTAAAAATTACATCAACAAGCTCAGATCCACTCGCAAATTGTAAATATTTATTTTGAAACTAGCTTTCATATTATTTGCGTGACTAAATAAACACTATACTCAGAATAATCTATAGTTCGATAATAACTTGTACATGTAAATTTACAAACATATTTGCGTTAAATTACAAACATATTGACATTATATATGTATTATAACTCGCAGCTAACTTTTTATCTTATCTAGGAACTTTTGCTGAAATTTTTGAATCCGCCTCTGCCTTAGGAATTGCCCTTGATCGGAATTGATGGGATGGTCCCTTGCTTGCTTCCGGAGAGTAAATTAGTTTTTGTCCTCCACGTGGACATACGCAGTCTGTACTGTTTTTTGACAATAAATTTATCATATTACCACATACATAGATAACGAAATGAAAACAGGAATCTCGTGAGGTATATTTACAAACTTATGAAACAAAAGTGTAAAAGTTTTTTTTTTACAGGGGTAACTAAAAGTTATCAAGAAACATGGTAAATAAACACTGTGCTGATATTCCATATATTTGAATATCATATTACACTTGTTTTTACAAAGTGTTCATTTATGATGATCGGATGAGTAAGTGATGTTAATCCCTCCTATACTTTATCACGCCATAATTATAGTACTCTAGATACCAATTAACTTCCTTATTTTCATTCCTGTTGATTTTGGTCCTTTTTCATTTACAATAGTTTATTTCTAACTGTACGTAACCTTGGCGTACCTCTGTAGTCTCATCCTGGCCCGGGTTTTTTCTCTGGTTTTCCCTCCGGGTAATGGAGAATTTTCCATAAGAGAGAATGTCAAATAATACTTTTGTTATTATTAAACTCAAATTTTCACTCCACATGATATCTACAATTCAATTTAGAATTAAAAGTGGATAACGTAAATATTTTAAAATAATTTATTTATAAATATTAAATCCGCCACTACCCTTGTCCCCTTGATGAGATAGTCCCTTGCTTCTTTCTGGAGAGTAACTCAGTTTATTATTCCACAAGTGGTCACAGGCAACTTTCACCCGTTTCTCTTATTAACAATAAACTTAATTTATTTAATGTGAATGATTTACCATATCAATTACAAATTCAAAGCGTTATAATACAAAACGAAATTCAGCAAACATTCGTCTGGAATATCTGCCTGAACTACAGTCAATTCGCTTTAAAAGACGAAAAGATTAAGGAAAACAAAAGAAAGAGACCATGAACACTCGCTTCATTTGTTTCAGTGCGGACGAGAAGCTTCCCAAACATGGCGGCAGATGGCGGGTCGATCTCCCGGAAGCGCGAAACTAGCGCCTCCGTCACCTACAACGGGACGAGAGAGGAACCAAAAAAAAAAACACAAAACCATCTAATAGTAGACGGAAAAGTAAACCTTACGAGAAATGCGTTAAACTCAAAATGTGCGTTATCCGAATTTTTACTGGTCGGAAAGAAAAAGAACAGGATGAACATATTTTGAAATTGTGATTCACGTTACATGTACTTATTCAGTTCAAAACACATAATGAAGATAAAACGAATAATACAATTTTGGAGAAGATTTCTGAATATTGTAACAATGCGTGTAAAAGAACAGTATATTAAACCTCAATACAATTAAAATCTATTCCGTTTCACTTTAAGGAAAGAAACAAGTATAATAAGGATAATAAATCTATGTCCTTCTTAATCCAATTTTTCTAGAGAAGGGATCTGCAACGATCTGCCCAACAGAAATGTTTAAAATTCTGCGGAGTTTTTTTTATTGCAAGTGTAGGAAGAATAGAATCATTCAAAAACCTTAAATAGGCAGAAGAAAACAGAGTAATATGTACTTAATGTGATATCAACTTGAAAAATATAAATTTAAATGAAGTAATGGCAATTATATTTGGTGGTGTAATACATTGCGTCTTATGGAGGAAACACTTAAATACAAAAAAAAGCCACTTTTTAATCATGAATGTGATGGAAGTTTACTTTTGCGCTTTGGTTACAATACGACAAGTGAACAATCTACGGACTCGACTTTCTTTGCGCAAATGAGTGACACCTCTCGATTGTTGAGCCTCTATGAACTACATAAACCTCTTAGGTTCATTCAAACATCGCGTCTTCGAGTTAAGAAAATTGTATTAAAAAACGAGACTCTTAAATCATGGAACCTTATTATATGATTCCTCGCCAGATAAACTTGAAATAACTTAGCATCGCGTATCAAGTTAATCGAACAAGATGGACGGTCGATACTCGCGGGTCGCCGGCGCGCGAGCCACCGCCGTTACGAATAAGGGGAGGACGAGCTGAAGTGGTTTTCTTTCTCCTCTGCCTCTAATAGAAGACAGCTACTGGAATTGTCTTCTGTCGGTAACCACATATCAGCAAGCAATCACCTCACCAGATAATCTCCAGGTCAAATCGCCACGTGCTCTCTCACATCGTTTGGCTGCGAACTGTTTGGCCTTTTTCCACGTCAACTCAGGTTGAACCACGAGGCATTTGGAGAATCGGATCCTCCCGTCGTCACTTCATCGCATTCTCAGTGTTGTATTCCCTCATCGACTATCTCGTTTTAATGCTCATCTTGCTAGTTGCAATTTAAGTTATTACATTCTTTTGTTGGTACTTCTCTTGCTCAACTCACATCTCAAACACCTTCAACGCATCTCTGGTCCTTTGAAACCGCAACACCCGAATGTACAGCAATTTTCCTTACATTCCGTAAATTTACTTTGATTTTTAGTAAATTTTTCATAGTACTTTTTATACCACATAGGTCACTGGACATTTGAGAAAGTTATTTAACTTTTTTCTCAGGTGAGATGCATATATGAGGAAACTGTTGCATTCGGTCGCTTCCATATTTCTACGTGCTTTTCATGCATTTCAAACGAGTCAAGATAGTTCTTGAATATAACTGATAGAAAGAAATTAAATAATGTTTTTTCACCATTACTATTCGTATTGTTGTTTTTTATAACACTTAGAATACAAATAAAGAAAACAATTATACGTCTCAGCGATTTGACTAACGTGGTGCGCAAGCACAACCTTCAACGGTCCTTCATTCAGTTTAATAAATATTATTTTAACGAAAAACTGTATTTTCCTGGAGCTGAAACAGAATAAATATCTCTGCACATAAAAAGCTACAGATTATTTCAATGCCTCAAACAATTCAATTAGTCTTTACGATTTTTTTTTTGAAAACAGTACTTTGATATTTGAATCCTTTCAGTCGTTCGTTGTCATAGAATCTCGCTGTACTTCAACCGGTCGAACTCAAGAAAACATCTTCGAAAACGATAAGAACCTTAAAGAAATTTACAATCTCCAGAAAAATATGTTTTTATCTATATATGTAGTAAATATCGTATTTCTGATGAATAACAACAAATTTTTGATACTGTTGCTTCATTTAGTCAGTTTTCAGAATCAATATAGTTTTTATCTTCTTTTTTTAAATAATATAATAAATTTATTGTCAAAAAAGCAGAACTAACAGCGTATGACCACGTGGAGGACAATAAACTAATTTACTCTCCGGAAGCAAGCGAGGGACGTATTCCATCAATTGCGATCAAGGACAATTCCTAAGGCAGAGGCGGATTCAAAAATTTCAGCAAAAGTTCCTAGATAAGATAAAAAGTTAGCTGCGAGTTATAATACATATATAATGTCAATATGTTTGTAATTTAACGCAAATATGTTTGTAAATTTACATGTACAAGTTATTATCGAACTATAGATTATTC
>NNCF01130492.1:145406-165610 GCA_002313205.1 Laupala kohalensis
AGGTACGTAATTTTGTCGGTTTGCTCGCTCTGTATTTGTTTTCTTTTATTCATTTTTCATTGTTCTTTCCTTTCTTTATTTCAACAACAACCAAAAATACGCTTCTATCGATACTGGTTCATCCAATTATTATATACTTTCATATTATGTATCTTTTTTTTATTTTTTTTATTATTGTCATTTTATGTACATTTATATTTTTCAGTGTATGTTACTGACGATGGTTGCTATGCAGCCGAAAAAGCTTTATACTAATAAAACAATGAGCAACATAGAAACGCCATTTAATTTATCATGCTTTGATAATGTTGCTAAAGCTCCACAATTACCAAGTTTATTAACATTGTGCACAAGTTTTTGCTCCTTGTTTCCTATCACTTGGAAGATTTTATTTATTATATGCCCAGCACCCAGACTTTTCTCAAAAACTAGAGTTGAGAGTTTATGAACTAAAGTGTTGTGGAAATTTTTGACAAAATGCCAAAAATCAATTATCATCTGTGTCCTTAATTCCATCAATTCAATTACTGTGGTACACAAAATTTTTCTTATTATTATTATTAGTGGCAAAATTTTCAACAACACATGGTATTATGGAGCATTTTATGATAAAAATAGGTTAAAACTAAGTTTAATTTTCTATTTCGAGTATTTTCTGCGTTGGTTTTGAAATGTATTTTTGCTCTAAACAATGTTGATAGAGATCAGAGTGGATTGTGTTTTGGTTCGCACGTCATGTTACGGTCTTAGCCGAGAGCCCCTCAGCGAAACGTAAAATTGGGATCTTCCCTTCAATATAACAATCTATGAGTCAATGATCAACTGAAAAGCGAAAAACAAACGAGACTGATGATATCGGGAGCACCTCCTCTGCTGTTGGAATTATGCTTGAAATACTTTAACAAATTTTCAAAGTATTCCCTTCCGCAGTTTCATGCCCGAGTGTTCTGAAAAGAAGTAATAGGTCTCTTTGATAATAGGTCTCCTCACTTTGTGTCACGAATAACTCAACCGAAAAGAGGCAACACTTTGGACAAACTTCAATTTCCTCCGTCCAGCTGCGCAGCTCTTCGATGCACCGGACGTTGCACTCATTGACTACCCTCCTTTTTCTTACCCTCCTTCACCCACTGACTCGAGGTCGGTCTGGGATACACCTGGGGAGACCTAGGATGACGTAGCGCCCACATCTCCTCCTTTAGCGGGATACGAACCCAGAACCTTCGATGTAGGGATTCGTGCTCTGCTTAAAAAAACCTGTGACATATCGGAGCTTTAGAGAAACAGTGGCGTAAGAGCAAAAATTCTAATTAAATTATTATTCATATTAAAAAGTCATAAATATTTTTTTAAATACACCAATCCTCCTTGACCTCAACTCTATCCGGGGAAAATATGAATCTCTTCGCTATTACGTTCGACGGTAGTTCTTGGTAGCATCGTCTGTCTCGTGTTTCTCTTCTCTGGTGCTACAACGCGATATTTTCTGAGATGACCAACATTGATCTGTCATTTAATTATTTCAGTTATGTGCTACTGTCAGCAACAAAACTTTAAATGTAAGCAAGACAACTTTAAATGTTTGTTTTAAATCGACAAAGAATGTTTATTCAATTACTTTTTGTTCTTAAAGTCATGTTAACATTATAAGACATTATCAAAATAATACATAATGTATAGCTATGAATTTTCCATTCTAACCTAATTTCATCACTTTTTTTGTAATTTCCGAAATTTTATCAACAAACCTCTGGAATATTTTAAATTTCTCTTCTGTCACTATTAATTCTTTCATTTCGCTATAAGTCTTGCTCGTGCTTCACTATAAAATTCACAATCCCACACAAAGTTAGGTTCTCAGTCTCTGCCACAAATGCAGTGTTCATCGTCTCTGATTTTAAACGTATTAAATAGCTATTCATTCTTCACTCAAAACATGGTCCACGTTTCAGTGTTGGTTGGCATCTTCTTCAGGTCCACACTAGAAATAACAATTATCAACAATAATAAGGGATTGTATCCACTGAATTGTTTGCAGCCAACTATGTATCATGCTTGTTAGGTTTATTAATATGAAGCTTAAGGATATTTTAAATTTACTCAAATAATATGTTTGCTATTTATCGTATTCGGGTTGATATAGAAATGTAGTTGATTAATAATTTTTTAAAAATTCGATTCTTTATTATTGCTATTTTAAGTGAGTTGTAAATTCATTGGATACATCCACTTACTATGCTTAATGTTTTTCTTTGCATAGAAACGTAGACCATGTTTTGAATGAAGAGTGAATAAAAGTTTTTTATATGTATTTCTCAAAGTTTCTTTAATGATAGAAAATAATTTGAGAACTTTGACTTAATACTCTTTAATAATTGTATGCGTAATTTGAATCCTATATGATAACGTAGACACTTAGTGTATTGATTGCTTATTAATTATAGGGATCCATTCATTTTGAAGACTTCTCCCATCAAGTGAGTATTTTTCTCCAAAGGAATCATTAATTGTGGATATTATTCTTCCGTCTACCCTCTCTACACGTGGAGAAAATATGTGATAACTTTCGGTCGGGTGAAAAAGGCGACGAGCAGGGAATCGAATCCGGGACTCGTTCGCCTTACACAACTGTACACCACTTAGGTATAGGTGGAAATGAAGGCGAACATGTGGTGTATTGGTTAACACCCCTGCGATCCAAGGAGAGGTCCCGCATTCGTTTCGCGACTCGTCCCCATTTTCACTCGACCGAATGTTTTCATTGTGTCTGTTGTGGTCTTTAGCGCTGTTGTGGTCGGTGATGGGTGGAAGCGCCGCTGGGTGGTCAGCGCCTGCGTTACCCATCCTCATGTACAAAGCGAGAGGAGCCTTTTGGTGGATGAGGCCCATGACGAGGAACTCTTCCGCGATAGAGGAAGTGAGTGCCAATGGAAGTGCTCCATTGCGACGTCTGTCTTTAGAGGAAGCGTCTTGGGTGGTGGCCATGTTGCCTCTGGGAGCCCTCTTCAGCGCTTCGTTTGCCATGTGGATGTCCAAGAGGAAACTAGTGGCTCCCAGAGCTGCGCTTCTGGTACTTTCTCCTGCTGCAGTCGCCGGGTGGCTGTTGATCGCCTTCGCACCCACATACGTAAGTTACTTTTGGCCCCTATGATAGCTCAGATGTTAGCGTCCTCACTCACCACCAATTCATCCTGGGTTCAATTCCCGGTGGCGCCAAAAAATGTAGCTTTTCACATTACACGTGCCCCAGTTCATATAGCCTCTATCCCCCTCCTACTAACGATAACCCCTCCCACATCCTATCGTCACATGTAGAGAAGCTTTAATAGTACTCTACATTTCCCACTTACAAATACTACAACGAAAAAAGTTCCTTTTGTACATAATGTTTCAATACTACACGTCAAATATTGAGAGTGAATTTTGGTGGGGAATAGTAGATGATAGACCCTTGGCGTTGTGCCTTGCGTACTCTCCTTCTACCTCTGGGGACGCCGGTTCAAACCCGGTCCGATCCAAGTAGAATCGGAGGTGGTGGACGGAGCGGTGTTCGCGGCAGGTTTTCTCGGGGTTCTCCCGTTTCCCCTGCAGCCTACCATTCCACCACAACATTCACTCATCATCATTATACCATCCTGGTTTAGACTGAGAGTGAGCACAGGAAATAATAAACACAATAAAAAAGTAGTTTATAGATTATGCAGGGGAAATAAAGCAACTGTTACAGGAATCCTAGAAAGTAGACTCTATGAATTGAGCCTCATCGGCGCGTAACACACCTTGAGGTTGAAGGGTTTTTCTTAAAGAGGTTTAATCCTTCCTCGCGACCCGGTCGTTGAAGGTAAAATCCCCGCGCTTCGCAACACAAAACTTCCCACCATCGCGCCAATGGTGGTCGCTTAAATGTGCCCCAGATTTTACGGTGTCCGACGACTGGTGGCGCAGTGCTAGTCCCCAGCTGGGAACCGTGCGTTCGCCAAGCAGAAACTGAGCCCCCTGCGGGGAGTTTCCTTAAAACAGAATGTTTGAACATTGGAGAGGGAGTCGAGCATATTAATTGGTATATATGTTCGGAAATGTCAGCAAGAGGAGAAAAATTAACACAATGACAGAGTAAAGACACAAGACAAAATGGATTGTAAATATTTTTATTAGGTGAATTCAAAATTGAGATATAGATTATAAAACAGATGTTCAAAATTCTGCCCATTAATAGAGATACAGATCTTTCACCTACGTCACTTAATTGGCAAATATGTTGAAATGGCAAATATGTTGGAATCTCGCAGATCCTCATTGTGTCGTCGTCATTTTATCCCAGTTTTATTATTTGTCCAATGTGGTATACGTTTATGAAGTTCCTGATTTAAAAATAAATTGCAAAATCTAATCGTCAGTTTCATCCAATGTCGGAAGAAATCAGATATTTTGTGTGGTTTAGTTCTTCGGGTCTGAAATTTAAAATGTAATTCTGTGAACGGGATTGGCCCTTCATCAAATCCTAAAATATCCAACCAAATTATAGTCTACTTGGTAATTGTGGAGCGTTAGCAATTTATCATTCAAATTATAGTCATAAAATACTTTTCTTGGATAATATTTCAAAGACATAAGCATGAAAAAGTGGTTCTTAATATATTTCAAGTTCATCCAAATAGACAGAAAAGAGTAAATAGAATATTTCGGAATATTTTGTTTAATTAATTGAAGGTAAATCGTTTTTTTATGTTCTGCTTGATAGTAAATAGAAATGTAAGTAGAGAAAATAATCACCAGAAACGTTTTCTACACGCGCCCAACGAGGGGTCGAATAAATGTTTTATGCATCGATCACAGATGGAAAGTCAAGTGCACACAGATAAAGAGGTTTCACAGCTGTTGCTCCCTGACGATACTTGCAAAGGCTTCTAAAAATGATACTTGCATTATGCTGCATAAAATTATTTTTAATGAAGTAATTATAATTAGGATATAATTTAGAATCTTAACTTGTTAACACAAACAACTTTTTTTTATATTGTTGGGGGGTAATAATAAATATTTGCGTCTAAAATAGTTTTACAATTTTGGAGGGTATTTATCTTCATAGTTAACTACTTCTTGTTTTGTCAGGTTTCGTCCAGTACAAAATGTATAGTTTGTCCGAAACACATGGCTGCGAAATTGTTATTGAAATAAACATGATTATTAGGATGTTTGAAAATAGCAGCATACTTGTGACTACAAAATATGCGCGAATTGTGGCGTGCCTTTATTTTTGAATTTTTCTTTTAATGTTGTTAGATGATTAAGCAAAATGTGTCACTGAAAATGCATTTTAACCATGGAATTGTTGACTTTCAAATATTGANATGCATTTTAACCATGGAATTGTTGACTTTCAAATATTGACTTCTTGCTGATTTAAAATTCATGGGACCCGAAGAACATTCGCCGAACAGCTTACAACAAGATGTGACCAAGTAAAAAGAGGCGAAATGCCTGAAACCGCTCTCTGACTATTGTCTCATCGTGACAACGTGGAAAGAAATGACGT
This sequence comes from Laupala kohalensis, assembly GCA_002313205.1. Lineage (NCBI taxonomy): Eukaryota > Metazoa > Arthropoda > Insecta > Orthoptera > Trigonidiidae > Laupala > Laupala kohalensis. Next base: position 150,943 of record NNCF01130492.1, read on the forward strand.
ATATCCTAAATAGTCCAAAAAGTGTTATGCATTTTCTACAGATAACATTATTATCTTACTCTCCTCGTACTCTCATTCATGACCGTGACCACTCCCCAGACATGAACTGCAGGTTAATCCGTGTCGAACAGAATTGAAGCAAGTCGACTCGGTAAAAGATAATTAATAAATTAATAATAAAGATAAAAGATAATTATCGCAGCACTATTTGCATAAAAAAACATTAACACCATGGAAATGAAGAGATGTCCACATGTGAAACTTTTTGTTTCGTTCGAATCAGTTTTACAACGATCGTTCGGAATCCTAACGTTTCTAATGTATGGTACAATATTGACCCAGACATGCCCGAGATTTCGACAACTAGCGAACACTATGGAATTTGTAAATGACATTGTACGAAAATTTAATTCACAAAGTCCCTTTAGACTCACAACCCAAAATCTCTCCATTGCCGTAATTTGACATCAAGGAGAACACCGAGTCTTAAGGTTAAGCAGGAACCAGGTCTCACTGAAAAATGAAGACTCAATAATAAAAGAAAACACTTCACATAATAATACTTAAATGCTCCAATGTCGAGTGAAGCAGGGGTGCCCACAAGGGTGGGGTGGGGGCGTGACGCGAACTGCGTCATTGAATTATTTTTTTTTGGCGGGAGGGGTCGAAAAATTGAGTTGTTTTGGGAGTTTGNATGTATTAATTTTTAAACTTTACTGATATTTTAACATGATATATGATTTCAATAATTTTCGAAACTGATGAATTAATTGTAAAATGTCATGCCGAGCAGAGATCTGGACCGCTGAATAAGCAGACACGAGCGTGGGATACGAGTAGGGGGGTCACCTCTTGTGTATCGAAAGATCGGGAGACTCATTGACTCGCGTAAACGAAGAAGTGACAACAGATACCTCTCTCTCTCTCTCTATATATATATATATAGAGAAGATTACTCAACAGACAGCGTTGCACTGCAGATTTATTGCTTTCCCTTCAGTGTATAAGTTTACTATGAGTGATCAAGGTCGGAGCTTAATTTTGTATCTCATCTTTTCCCCACGTATCGCCGTTCGGGAGCCTGTGTGTTTTTGTATTGGTGCTGTACCCGATTTGTCAGGAATCAATCAATTTCACAGTGTTGGCAATAGTTTTTGCGTTTCATGTGAGTCATAAACTCTTGGATATTATAAGTGGTTAGGACTTTACCAAAATATTTAAATTTAATGAAATAATCAAAATATCTTTTGATGCGCAACGGTATTGGATCTTCTGAGCCGTACTCTGAGAAAGCGTCGAGCGCTGGTTACTGCGTGCGGTTCAAGGTGAAAGAAAAACAGTCGTTTCTCGAATTGTAATCTTTAATGTAAATTTCGTTTAAGAATATTTGCAATCACACACATCTACACTCGTTATAAATTATACTACGTTTTCCTTGAGGATTTTGAATGGACTACGTTTCTAAAATCGAGTGACAAATCTGCTAATTGCCTCATACTGTTGCTTTATATATCTTACTAGTGAAGTGGGGGACATGTATCTGAGGTGCAATAATCCAGTGAAATAATCCGATGAAACGTAAGAAACTTAGAAATCTCAGTTTAGCTGAATACATGAATCTGAATACATGTATATGGAATCTGGATATGGCAATAAATAAACTATATTGTCAAAAAAGCAGTTGCAAACTGCGAATGACTCTATGGGTATGATTCTTTGAAATTTTGAAAACTCAAACTCTGTTCTTCTACTTTCCTAATCTTTAGCTGCTGAAATATAAATTGAAGCCTAATTGTGTATTGTAATCTCATTAAAATTTATCCTTTATCAGTAAAATGGATATAGGTGACGATCATTAATTTTTTCTTTCTGATATGTGACGTGGTCTAGAGACAGTATTGTAACCCAGAAATACATCGCGAGATTTTGGATGAAGAATATTCTAGAATTCTTAATGTCTCTGATACCCGATGTTTCTTTTTAACACGATGTGCGCCATTCCGTGGTCACCTCCCTCACTGGCATCACTTCTTCGTTCACCATTTGCTCTCTTTCAATTTCGCTCCCTTTCGCTCACACAAACATCCTTACTTACCCTTCGCGATCGAAATGTTGTTCCTTAGTGCACACTATTTTTTTACCGCGGACATAAAATACAAAAATTAGTTGTATTTCGTATTCCGCGCAAATTTTCTAGAAGAAATTGTCTCTAACAATTGCCATTTTCAAGCAATCGCGTTCCCTTTATTCTATACGGAGAAGATGAAACCGTTTGTTGTCAACAGCAACATAAGATGCATGGAAATGGTTGGGTTTTTTTCCTTGTAAAGTTAGTTTGCTTACTACATAGATAAGATTTTTAGAAATGTATGAGAAAGCATGTGCCCTGTTTTTGCAAACAGGTTTTCGTATGTAGTTAGGATAAATGAGAGGGATAAAGTCGTAAAATATTTCTAAATTTTTGGGAATATGATTTGGACGAGAGTCAAAGCGAAGGGGGGTAATTTATTTTTGAGGGGGTCACGCAAATTTTTTTTTTTTTNCCTCTGGTGTGAACCTTGTTCCATCTTACTTTTCGGAAAAGTACTACAATAAACTCTCGTTAAAACTACATTTGTCAACATTCGGAAATCCGACAGACTTCCCATACCACGTTTTGAGGTTATATAAGAAAGACGACAAACAGCTCAACAGCAAATTTTATGGAAATAAGATGTTAATAAACATAGTTTTAGCTTGTATTAATTTTATGGAAATAAGATGTTAATGAAACGTAGTTTCTGCTTATGTTAATTCTATAGCAAACAAAAACTATTATAGATGGTACGTTTTATGCATGTTATTATACTCAATTGAACCCTTGGTACCTTTGTTTTCATCCGTGGAGAACCCCTGGTACATCTTCCCGATTCCATAGCTTTCGTATTCCCGCTACTTTACTGTATTACAAAACGTGGAAATTGATAGCAACTTGGAAGTAGATTTGAAAAGAAGAACTATCATCATGATATTGTATCATCATTTCATATTGATTCGCTTCTGATGCACACGATATCAAAGATGGCCGCCGCGTGTAAACAACTTCGTAATCGCTCTGTGGCTATGAACAATAATTCTAAGTTTAGACTAAACTAAATTATAGATAAAACGTTATTACCAATAGAAGTGTTAAAATACTTGAATTCAAGAGAGTAATTTAAGGAAGAAAAAATCAATCCTCATCAAATTTAATGAATTATTTGTTTTGTGCATTTAACAAAGATTTTAAAAAATCGTCTTTAAATCATAAAATTTCGACGAACAGTTTAGATTTTAGAAGACTTTTAATGAAATGGTGCAGCCGCATCATATGACCCGGAAGCGAAGACGTGACCGACGCGGTTTCCTCGAGATGGTGCAAGTGTATACAGTCAAATTTTGTATTAAATTTGTATAATAATAATAATTTATTTCCACCATCACATTTACAAAAGAAGATACAGTTTAAACTTCTAGGAATACTGACCAATATCCAGTAACAGATCAGTTACACGAATAAAATATAATTGTATGGCAACAAATAAATAATGAGTCCTTTTCACCAGTAAATTTCTTTGCAGTCAACATGCCGCTATCTGACATGTGCATGGAAATTTACTTCAATATATTAAGCTAATTATCCAAACCATAATTTCTTGAATAATACACTGATATAGAGTAACTACAAGACACATTTAATTTAATAAATTTATTTAGGAATAACTAAGAATAACATTAATTTGTAGTCTGAGAAAAAGACAAACAAAATCTTACTTCTATACAACTTTTGTGTATAAATAAAACACAGATATAAACGTGCTTATATTCTCTGATGCAAAAATGAGATGACAATTAATTTCAAGTCAAAATAATTTATAATTAGTGTACATGATACACAAATTTATTTTAAATGATTNTCTGATGCAAAAATGAGATGACAATTAATTTCAAGTCAAAATAATTTATAATTAGTGTACATGATACAAAAATTTATTTTAAATGATTATTTGTAATGAATTAATATATTTAACTTATTACCTTGCTGAAGTAGCTATTATCAGATGTCCTTAATAGCCAAGACTTTAGCATTTCACTATACTGTTTCAGATTATTGCAGGATTTAATTTCCTAAGGCAACTCATTAATCAACTTAGGTCCCATTGACTGAAGGGATTGTTTAAACAATTCTTTTTTCTACTTTGTGTGTTCTGAAAACTCTATTTTCCGTATTTCGTGTTTTGTATAATAAATCATTTGTTCCTACATTTCCGTTTCTTATATAAAAAAATCTTAAAGCTTTAAATACGAAGAAATGTTTAACGGGCAAATATGTTTAATTCTACAAACAATGGGAAAAACACTCGCTCGTCTATTTTTATACAACATAACTCGTATATTATATATTTGAAAAATTAGAAATTAGGGTGCCGTACATATTGAAAAGACCGGTAAGTAAAAGTCTTGTGTTCTTACAATATAGTTAGATTTATTTATTTTTTCCTGAGTAAAATATGACAAGTCTAATAATAATCAGAATCCCGCGCAACGCCGGGTTATCTGCTAGAAAATAAATAATTTGTTGTCAACAGAGCTGTTACAAACTGTCTATGACCGTGTTGAGGACAATAAAGTAATTTACTGCGACTAATAGATAATACACTGGGAGCAGAGAAACACGACTGCGATCACAGACGCGTCCCCACGTAACTGACACGTTTTTTCTCTCTCTCTCTTGGCTGCGATTCAGCTCCAAAGCCAAAAAGCCAAAAAGCCAAGGTCAAAGCCAAAAGCGTTTGCTTTTATTATGACTGAACCTGCGTCCGTCGTATATATATAGACTTGGAGAGAATTGTCTGGTCTGACATGACCATACCCAAATGTGCCCTTGAGATGTGAGATTATATCAGTCCGTCACGACGGACTTCGCCACTGACCTCCCACAAGGTGCACACGCTGTACTCTGGTCCCTGGTTTTTCATCTGTAAAAAAAACAAACTAGAGTAGTTTTCGCGAAAGACTTATACCCGGATGTAGTAAGGTCGTGTTGGAGTAAAAAACACAGGGAGAGATCGTTTACTGCAAACCTTTCACTTCTTCTTTATCGGGAATCTATATTTGGCTGAAGGACTTCACCATTCAGTTCACTGCTCTCGTCACACGTTTTAATAAAGTAACAGCGATTGTTAATTATCAAGTCACGTTATGTGAAATTGATGCATCCAAACAGACACACATGGCGGTCTTTCCGTTTCCCGGATGCAACGANACTATCCCGAAATGTGAAAAAACATTTGTATCATCATGATTTTCTAAAACCGAACTATTGACACTCGTGTTGACGTGACAATAATGGACCAATGGAATAATGGACTAGTGGTTTTAAAAAAGAATCAAATATATGGCTCGTAACTTAGATAAAATTTTATTAAAGGACAGACATAAAGAGTAAAAAATAAAATTCACTAATTGCATAACTATTGTTCACTCTACTTGCAAATCTCATACGGAATCAGAACGACCAATAGTACGATTCTCTGGCTTCTACAAAGATATCAGATGGTAGTTGATGAACTGGTACAAATTATTATTAAGTGCCTGGTCGAATTTTTCATTTTTCATTCAAAGGAAACCAAATCCGAAAACAAATTAGATGGGAAAAACTCAAGTGGAGTTTCATTCGGGGCTCGTAAACTCAAACGCAAAACCTTTGTCTGAAATCCTTAAATCCTAAAAAGTAAAATTATTTTAGTCTGCATAAACGAATTAGAAAAATAAAGTATCATATTTTGATCTTCATCGATGTACCTCAAGCTTTGAAAATTTATGACTCAGGAACGATCAGTTTTATTGGAACCTAATTTCAACATTTTGTAGAGAAAAGTATCATTATTTAAATTTACTGTTTGTTCTTGGCCCCAAAAAACGTTTGATGAGCAAGTTTGCGCTATTCCATCGGTCGCTAATGTTAACATTAATACAAAATTGAAAAGGATTTTTTGTTTTGTTTTTTTTACTTAATACTCTGATTATACGTTTCGGAAAATGTCGATCTGCTCATACGAAACAATAGAGTCAACGTTTTATCCTCACAAGCAAAGGACGTAACAGGACGCATGTGTTTTAATACTCTGCTAGACTTGTGAGACCTATGTGTCATTCCGCTTCCCCTTCATACGTAACAGATGACGTTACGATGCTAAATTCTTGTAGGTTTCAACCTCAGCATCCCGAAAAGTGGTACAAATTTCCAAAACAAATCCTTCACTGTAGCCACCGCAAGATCATGAAATAATCTTCCTCCACAAATGATTACAAACCGTAATTCGTTTAAATTTTCCATAAAGCATCTGAGGTATTTTCCTTTTAATAGAAAGTGTCCAGTAAAATAAAATAAAATGAAAAATAAGAGTAAAGTAAAATTAGGAATCTATAAAATGAAATCATTGATGGTTTGGTCTTTTAATATCAATTCATTTAAAACGTATTCTTTCTGTTTTTATCTTGTATTTCTAGTTTTTCTTGTTTCATTTGATGTCATGAAAAATCTTTTATACATATGTGGATCAAAATATTATTAAGATTAAAAATACTTCTTGGTAGTTGGCGGTTGTAATATATTAGCATTGTTGTGTTTGTCATTGTGTCAAAATATTTTGTCGTATTTGCAATTTCAATTGTAATTCTAGGTTTGTATCTTATTGCATTTGTAATTTAAGTTTTTTGATTTGTATAACTTTAATTGCAGAAAAGTAACTTTATTATCATAATTTTAGGTGCAAGGGCGGGTCTTGTTATGTTCTTATTATTGACGGTGATCAGACAGAAGAGCAGAGACCTGTTGGATTGTGTTAAGGAGCGAACGGAGTTACTGCGCACTAAGGCTGCTAGTAAGCTGTCGAAGAGGGAAGTCGGTATTCCACCAAAGGATCACGGAATACTAAAGTTCCAATGAATAAAAGGGCGCACACTACGGACAATTGAAATAAAATAAAATACTTCAGCGTTGTCTTTCAGAAACAAAGCCATTTACTTGCGGAGTACCCCAAGGATCAATTTATTGTCCTCCACGTGGTCATACGCAGTTTGTACTGTTTTTTTGACAATAAATTTATCATTATCAAATTTAGAACATTAGAAGACGCTTCGAGAAACAAGCCAATGAGAAGCAATTTCCTCAAGGCATATGTTTTCACTACATCACCTCCACGACACAGTCGCTCAACAGCCACAATTTCTCATCAGGGGATCGCAACACGACTCACGTCGGGTCAACCAACGACGTGGTGTCCACGAAAGTGGCCAGTGGACACATGTACCAGTACTTATTACTAATAATAAATTTAATAATAAATTTATTGTCAAAAAACAGTTACAAACTGCGTATGACCACGTTGAGGACAATAAACTAATTTACTCTCCGGAAGCAAGCGAAGGACGTATTCCATCAATTCCGATCAAGGGCCCTAAGGCAGAGGCGGATTCAAAAATATTCAGCAAAAGTTGCTAGATAAGATAAAAAGTTAGCTACGAGTTATAATACATACGATATGTCAATATGTTTGTAATTTTACGCAAAAAAATTCATGTACAAGTTATTATCGAACTATAGATTATTCTGAGTATAGTGTTTAAAAATCATAAGAGTTGAAATAACACTAAATTCACGATTTATTGTTACAATAAAGACGCCCCTAGACAAAGCCTAGAGAACCTCTATAGGAAATCCGCCTCTACCCGAAGGAAAAACGGAGAAAAACCCGGGCCAGGATGGGTGATAATATGTGACTAACTGTCAACTAACAACTGTAAGGATAATATGCATCTGCATACGATCTATGAGGACATAGAAGAAATCCAATATTCATCTCCTTCTTCGGGTAAAAGGTTCGAAAGCATCCCTTTTGGAAATCTACGTCAACTAAAGTTTTTTGAAGAAACATTTGTCACAAGGACATTTCTAAGGCAAAGTCCATCTCAAACTTTTTGGTTAAAAGTTTTTAATCTTTCGGAATAAGTAATTCTGTGTATGTAATGTTAAGTTAAGAGTGGAGACACTCTTGATTCATTTAGATTTTTGTGTTATTTGCACTAAGGATTACATGCTGTATAACAGCAGTTCATTCTTGAAATTTGACCACTTTTTCAGTAGTTGTGCTTTTGTATTGCTATCAAGTTACTAACTGTAACCTAAAAAGTATTGTTTTTTTGTTTTTTGTGGGACTTGAGGGTTCGCCAGCGCCGAGGTCATCAGAGCCCTGTATTTACGTTTATTGTTAATACAATTGTTTTGCAAATTGGTATCTAACGATTGGGTCTTTACTCAATCTTCTTTATGTCGTGAGTCTGACCACTCATAACAGATTTCGCCTAACCGTGTAAGAAAACAAGTTAGTTTGTTATTTGAATCGTGTTATTGCCTCTATAGGAATGCGTGCTGGCGGGGCGGGCGCTGGTGGGCGTGACGTGGGGCGCCGGCGGCGTCTTTGCTCCGGCCTTCGTCTCTTCTCTGCCCTCGGTTGCTTCGGCTGCCGCCCTTCGCAGTGGACTGTTGACCTCACGCCGCCCTCCTAACAAGTTGCCCCTCACTCTCACAGCCACAAGGGATTCGACGGCCGCCCTCAAGCTGCTCGTCGTCGCCGCAGCCGCGGGTCGAGGGCCTCTGAAGGCGGCTGCCGTGTATCCAGCGACGGCTTTCGGCACTTTGCTAGTGGCTGCAATTGGAGCGGTTCTCTCTTCTTACATCTACTTCACTGCAGCCATGGCTCTGCTACCAGCATGCTTCTGTCTCGCATTCTGGTAGGTCTTATTTCACAAAAAAAAACATTTATTTATGTATTTATTTATTTACTTATTTACCATTCGTATGAGCCAGTCTATTCGTTCATTTCAACCGGGTTTTCCTTTCTTCTTCTCTTTCCACCACTCCTTCATTCGTTCTCTATGCCTATCCTTATATTTTCTTTCCTCCGTACGTCTTGCACCTGTCCTTTTCTTAGGGTTTTCCTCCAAACCTTTACTCCTTTGCATTTTTTTTCCTCTCGAAAGGTCATTCTTGATTGTATATCCTCTGTATATTGTATATGAAGTTCATCCATGTGTTTCTCAGTCTCCTTAAACCAGGTATTAACGATTCTCAACTTACTAAAATAATTTTAAAAAATTTTTGGCAGTCTTTTCTCATCCATTTTTTATGTGCCCATAAAGGGCAATTCTCCTTTTCCTAATTGTGTCTCTTTATTTATTTAGGTTATGTCTTTTGGCAAAAGGAGGTTCAGGCCATGAGGCTCTTCCCACCTAACCGTTGGACTTGGGTGAGGGAGTAGGGAAGGAGAGATGTTGGGTTGCCGGGAAACCGACATTTGTCAGGGATAGATAAGGGCTGAAAACCTCACCTAATACACGGAGCAGGGTTTGAACCCACGCTCTCCCTCTCAGCGCGATCGCGAAAGCGAAGTCGCTACCACCATACCAACGCAGTCGGTTGGCAGCAATAGTGGAATCAGACAAGCTGCGCCCGTGCCGAGTATGTGCAGTGTAAGCCAATCATATTCCATACATTTTTCGAAGCGGGCGTATTAGAACATCGCTTCACGCCTATGACTGCGTCTAACAAGTTACATAAATCCGTGCAACACCTTTAATTTTTCATCACAAAAAATCTCTTGCGTTTCATTGGCTGGTCAACGTCCCCTCCACTTCGATGTGTCAGTCGCACACCTTGTGTTATTCCACTATGCTCAGCAACAGACACCAGATGAGTTATGCCATGTCTTGCCAAGTGTTGCCAAGAATATCACTTGAATCTTGCTAATCGGTATTTCCGCGCGACACTTGAGCTGAGTCTGGCATTACTTTCACTTCTTTGTGCCAAAACTTCTTCCTTTCTCTTTCCTGACCTTCCTTGGTCACCTCTTGTTCTTTTCGATCCCGACACTATTACGGCTAGGGTATGTTTCATTTTCCTCATTTTTGCCCTCCCCTCATTTTTTGTCCCCCCTCATGTTAATTGCCCCCCTCCATTTGATGTATGTTGTGAGATATGTTTTGGTGTGTTGTAGATCAGGAGGGTTTTTAGTGGGTATATGGTTGAGTCCCACACACAGGGAGAGTCATGTTGGCTCTCCCTAGTGCGTAACTGCATTTTCCCTACCTGTACAAGTTATTAGTGCTACAATGACCTTTGATGTCGACATGAGCCGTAAAGCCCCATACACACAACAACAAAAAACCACAACTTGATTTTTGAATCGGTTTCCGAGATTCATTATAGAACTATGTGCAATGCAAGTGTTTGCTAATACTCTCAAGTCTTTCCATAGGAATTAGGCCACTTAACTCGAATGACGGAAAAATATCGTCTGGAGAGGTCTTCGATTTTATATCTTTAGAATTAGAATGTTTGCACAATTTATAATTAGCATTTCAAAATAGGATGACGTTCTCTTCCTTTCTACTCTCTGTGCGCATTTAATAGTTAATTTAAACATTGTTACAAATGTTACTATTTAAAAACGTATTTTTAAATATAGAACAAATAATATAGAATAAATTTCGTGAATCACGGTACACGTCGTAAACCTGGCTTTTAAAAAATTATCACTACCACCACCACCTTCAAAATGTCGTCATTTTGATGTGAAATTTGAAGCTCTCTATCAAATATCCGTTGATATATTTTCTCTTTAATTTTTATTTATGAAATATGAGATAACGTTTGAAAGAGAAAATGTTCACAGAGTAATTTTAAAATAAATTTGTACAGGTGTAATGAATATAATGAATATAAAAATCCTGGCCCGGGTTTTTCCATCCTGGCCCGGATTTTTCTCCGTTTTTCCTTCGGGTAGAGGCGGATTTCTTATACAGGTTCTCTAGGCTTTTGTCTAGGGGCGTGTTTATTGCAACAATAAATCGTGAATTTAGTGGGTTTTTTTTTCAACTCTTATGATTTTTAAACACTATACTCAGAATAATCTATAGTTCGATAATAACTTGTACATGTAAATTTACAAACATATTTGCGTTAAATTACAAACATATTGACATTATATATGTATTATAACTCGCAGCTAACTTTTTATCTTATCTAGGAACTTTTGCTGAAATTTTTGAATCCGCCTCTGCCTTAGGGCCCTTGATCGGAATTGATGGAATACGTCCCTTGCTTGCTTCCGGAGAGTAAATTAGTTTATTGTCCTCCACGTGGTCATACGCAGTTTGTACTGTCTTTCGACAATAAATTTACTATTATTATTATTACAATGTGATCAGGAAGGTCGATTGTTGGGAACTGATATCTAAGGGCATCTACTCTAAGGGACTTTTGATTAACCGTCTTTGTCTTGTAATTTAGGTTCATCCCTGAATCGCCGTGGTATCTCTCGTCCGTCGAGGAGATTGACGCCGCAGCAGATTCCTTGCGTTGGTATCGAGGCGGTTCTTCCACTCTGGACCTGGGACCCGAGTTGGAGTGGATCTCTACAGCCATCGAAGCGGAGAAATCGCACGCAGACGACGCCAAGAAGCAAAGACCCGTCTCTCAAATCGCTCTCTGCGATCGAGCAGCTCAAAGCGACTTCCCTTCCATGTTCCCTCGCCTAGAACACCTCTCCCACTCCGAACGTTACCTGAGGAACGCTCTCGTATCTCGGTGTTACTTGGTGCGTCCGGTGATCGTCTCCGTAGTGTTATCCGCTTTGCATCAACTGTGCGGAATCAACGCTTTCGTCTTGTACACGTGTCAAATCTTCGACGGAGTAGGGAGTTGGGTGTCTGGTTTGATGAGCGCAGTCGTTCTGTCCGGAGTCCATTTCATCGGTGCAGTCATTTCGTCCAGATTCATCGACCGATTGTCATCTCGAGGATGTCTTCTGTCCCTCTCGTCCGGAGGAATGGCGCTGAGTCTGGGCGCTTTTGGAGTCTACAGTTACTTCCACATCGCTTCGGATGAGGGTGATTTGGGAATCGGGGAAATAGGGTTCGTTCCCATAGTGAGCATAACGACGTTCATGATCTTCTATTCCTTCGGCTTAGGACCTCTGTTGCCTCTAGCGATGGCGGAAGCGCTGCCTTCGACGCACAGGGACCACTTGCTTCCGGTTGCGCTCACGATCGGAAGAGTCATTTCCGTTGCTTTGGCTAAAGAAGTCCCCATATTTATTGACGTCAAGAAACACTACGTGGTATTCGGGATGTTTTTCGGGGGATTCTGCGCTGTGTGTTGTGCCTTCGTTTTAGTGGTCAGTCTTTGTGGGAAATTAAGATCCAAGCATGGAAGAAAATAGAAATAAACACAAAATGAAGGAAGGAAAGAACACAATATGTCGCTGCTGTATCTTTCGACCTCTGTTCCCATGATCTAGATTGGATTTTCTGTTTTAGGTTGGAAAAGCACTCCAGTTCCACCCAATAGGGGTTTCGCCACTTCACTTGAGTCTTCTGAATGAATAGAGGAGTAAAATACCATAAACTATAATACAACGCTCGATATTCATGTGAGTAGAACTAGAGTTCTTTTACGACACGTTCCAGAAACCTCATAACACTTAAAACAAATATTGTTGTGAAGACAAAAAAACCAAATGATTTTTTTAGCATTCACACATTTAAAACCATTTACTGTGAAAGAATCTGTTGTTTGATGCGCGTCGTGCTCGCATGTGACGCAGGGACGGAGGATTTTTGGTGTATGGCAATAGAGCTTGTGAAAGATCCACATCATTCGTATAATTTTTTTTAAAAAGACACTCAAAGCAGANAGGATTTTTGCGTGTATGGCAATAGAGCTTGTGAAAGATCCACATCATTCGTATAATTTTTTTTAAAAAGACACTCAAAGCAGAATTCTCGACTAGCACTGCAATCTGGTGGTGACAGAAACAAGTATTAACAAAAGAATGGGAGTCGAGTCAAAACGAGACATAGTCACTGGCGGCGGATCTGAGGTGACTGTGAGGGGCGGGCGATTAAGAGGGCTAACCACCCCCCCCCCACACACACACACAGATTTGTTTGTTCATTATGTCTGTATTAAAATGTATTTTCACGAATTATTTGATTTGTATCTCTATAAAATTCTGATTTGGTCAAGAAATCCTCATTTGTATTTGATATGTATTTGATAATTTGAACAATTTATAAATTTGGTCTCAATTAATATTGTTAATTATCTATTTGATAAGTTGATGTAACTTTTTAAAGATAATATTTATAAAATTAGCGTTGTAAAACCATAGTTTTTAAACAGAAACGCTTCTCAGATCTCTCCCCGGTTAGTGCCCCCTCCCTTGATTACAGTCCAGATCCACCACTGGTCTTATCGTTGAGAAGAAACTTCAGTTACGTATCAATGAAATCCTGAAACAACACTGTATTCCCAAATGAATCGTTCGTTTTGGAGAGTTTTGGTCGAGCAATCTACTTCATAGTGTATTGCACCAAGAAGAAACGTTTCCAGCTGCGAGAAGATTATCCACGGGCCGATTTCTTGGTCATGGTCCACTTGTGTCCCCTCTCTCCGGAAAAGGAAATTGCTGGGATGATTTAATGACGTATTCTTAATTTAATTCGTTAAAAAAATCTGTATTTTCGTTACAACAATTTTGCTTCTTAATTTTTGTAAACAAATGTCATATTTGAATTTAAACAAAAATATGTATCTCACTTCCCTGAGCTGTAGGAGCGTCATTGACAGAAAATATAACATGGCTTACTTTGCAAAGCCTCAATAATGTTATTTTTCCTCCTACCCTGATAAAAAGAGACAAAGTGATCTTCTCTCCCTCTCACTATTCATCCAAAACTTTGATTTCCTTACTTCTTATTCCTAATTCATGATCTCTGGATAGAATACCCTTGAGCCAAGAGAAAGACTAACAATATTGATTTTACCCACGAGGAACCTTTATTGCTGTTTCATTTATTGTCTGAGGCTACGGTTAAACTCAAAATGATAAGATAATCAATATTTCATTGCAACACTTAAATCTCACAATGTCTTTTGTTACGACAGCAATAAAAATCAAGATAAAGCAAATGCGATGTCTGTAAAACCCAACTTCTTCACGTGGTATCTTCCCCAATAACACAGAACATAACCTCACATTTCCCTCATCACGAGCGTGTATCTTCCAAGACGTAAAACGGCTCTTTTGAAGCTCTATAACTCTGTGACAGCCATAAAAACAACTCACCCTTTGGCTATCATCAACGGCAGCCATCACATAATGTGGCAAAGGTGAATCTATAAATATCCTTATGCACACATCGACGAAGACGGACGTAAACCGAGTCGACGAGCAACAGCAAACAACATGGACGTAGCAGTCCACGAGAAAACAGTTTGAATTTTCTAATTTTCATTCTTCACTTATAACATTTCGTTAGCAACATATTTACGGTGTTTAAATGTACTTCGAGTTTATATTTGTGCCGTGTCCAGTTCATCTGTTTCTGTTGAGGGCTGTGGCATATGATTGTGGCTGTGGAACTAACGAAGGTAATCAGTACGACATACAGAGAGATGGTCGGGCGTCGACAGAGCCAGAAAAGCAAAAGTTACAAACTGCTCATGACCACGTGGGGGGGGGGGGCAATAAACTAATTTACTCTCCGGAAACAAGCAAGGGGCCATCGCATCAAGAGCCCAAGG
>NNCF01130492.1:172588-187385 GCA_002313205.1 Laupala kohalensis
AAAATCTATAAAAAAATAGAAATGAATAAATGAGTATTACAAACAGCGAATGACGTCGTGGAAGACAATAAAGGAATGTATTCTGCGGATGCAACCAAGGGACGCAATCCTATCAATTCCGATTAGGAGCGCGAGGGCAGAGGCTAAGGATTGAAAAGATAAGAATGCGTATTGCAATATCAACAGGAAACCTACAAATTTGTGATGAATAATAAAACACAAAAACACAAAATTTCACAAGTACGTATCATTATCAATCTATAGTTATTCAGAAATTATTGTTCATCAATCGTAATTGACTCTAAATTCAGGAATAATTATTACATACATCGCCACTCCTCAACAAGATCTTTGAGGAGAGCCTGTATATAAAATCACGTATAAATATTAATAGCTTTTAAATTCACCTCGCATATCTATACACAATTGTCGTAGTACTTGATTGGAATAGAAAAACTGTATGAATGCTATTGTTATTCTTTTTGTAAGCGATCGATATTGTTTGCAGTGAGAACCCGTGCGTGCGTGCATGGCCATCCACTGCATCCAGTCGCCATGAGGGTATCTTTGACATTGTGTTTCGAACAGAATGATTAAATAATTGAAGTATCTCCGACCGGATAAAGATATTAGAAAGTGGTTTTCACTCAGAGGAATACTGACAGAGGGCTAGTCATTTAACGTATTCAAAGGGTTTGCAGTTTTTCCATCCGAAGAATTTATGGGGGGGGGGAGGGTTAAGGGGGTTATAGCCCACATACGCTGTGTGGCATAGATATGAGCNAATGTTACCAGATTAATAATTGCAATTGAGATAGATGTATTGAATTTGAACTGGCAGCAACAGTGTAACAACACCGACAATTTTTTAACATTTCAGAATATAATCAAGAGGAAAAACCTACCTTCTGACCAACGGAGATGTAACAGCACACCACAAGCCCATATGCGATGTGCGTACGCTTTTGGTGGAGAAGCGGGATTCAACAATAAACCACAACCTTTATGGTAGAGTTCGCTGCCACCAGCTCGGTTTCCCCAAGCAATCAAACACTCGAGTAATAACAATAAAACATTTAATTCAAATTAAATAAAGCTCTGAATATTTACAAATGTAGACAAACTCGCAAATCATAAATACAAGTTTGAACTTGTTATTACTTGATATTGCTATCTAAAAGCAATAATTACACACAGTTATAACTACTGGTGTTATGAATTAACTCGGAAATCTACCCAGATTATTCGTAGTTCAAAAAGTTCCAAGTTGCTGTCTCGAAATAAATAACTGTTCCAAGCTATGTTATTCGCGCCTATAGCAAGTAATAGAATTACCGCAGCAATTCTCAGTGGTCTGACGACCAAACTAACCAAGTTACATATTAAATAACTTGCGTACTTCTATACGCTTTCGCACTTGTCTCAAAGTCTGAAAGCCTCCAGTATAAAAGTCACTTAGGAGCTGAAATCCCTCCAATATATATTGAGGCGGAGGTCACGTGACTACCTCTTCGCCCGTTTCCAACACCCCACCTCGGCTTGGTCACTCCTCAGCTTCCGAGAAAAACTGCCTTTTCGGATGAAGACTATTTCTGTCAAATGCTGAAATATTCCATACACACTCATTTTCCTTCTCCGGGCGTTCATCTCAGTTTTCAGAAGTCGATGAGAACTGGTCAATCTCTTCACAATACGAGAGGTCTTAACGCGCACCTTTCCTTGTTTGGGAGGCGACGGGCATGGCTCTTAATCGCCTTTGGTATTTCCGGCGAGCACAGTGCTTGAAAATGTTATTTCAAAATCTATACTGACCACGATGTTACAGGAGAGTTCTTCCCTTTTTTTTTCAAGGCATTTCTGTACCTAAATGATCCATTTCTGTTTCTATTCTTTTAACTGAAACGAAGGTAGTATCGTAGCGACACAGAGTTTTGCCCACACGGCGGTCACCTCCTTCCATTACATCCGCTTGAACTAAAATCCCGGTTTTATCTCGTTTCCGTCGGTGAAGAAAGTGTTAGGAATGAACGAAATCTGGCTTTGACTAATTTTTATTCAGCCTCTGTTCAGTGAACACATTTTTAAGCGGGAAAAAAAATCGGAGAGAACTCCAGAGAATGAATGCCGAGTTAGCCTTGGGAAGGCGAGAGAATGAATGCCGAGTTAGCCTTAGGATGGCGAGAGAATGAATGCCGAGTTAGCCTTGGGAAGGCGAGAGAATGAATGCCGTATTAGCCTTGGGAAGGCGAGAGAATGAATGCCGTATTAGCCTTGGGAAGGCGAGAGAATGAATGCCGTATTAGCCTTGGGAAGGCGAGAGAATGAATGCCGAGTTAGCCTTAGGATGGCGAGAGAATGAATGCCGAGTTAGCCTTGGGAAGGCGAGAGAAGACCCCGGAACTTCGGAGGTTGTTTTGTTACAATTGCGTGAAATGTTAGAAATACTAGAATTTCTAACGACGTTTGATGAGATTGAAATAATAGAATAGTAAAAAACGTTAAAAATAAATATATGTGAAGGAGGTGAGAAAGTATGCAATTTATCAACTTGTATCAGTTAAGAGGTCAGGTTCAATGAGGCGGGGACATAGATCTTCCACTGATCGGAGGTCTCTCTTACGTTCCTGTTGGTCAGAAACCCTCTCTTATCGTTTGCTGCAATCGCCAGGAAGGACACACGTGTCCGAGTCTCGTATTGAACTTCATAACAGGATATGATTGAGAAGAAAAACCAAGGAGAAACCCTTTCATTGAAACTCTTCGTAACCTAAGAAGGGTCCGAGATTTGCATAAATATCCTCCATCCATCTCGGAAAATCTTTTTGCACGAAAAACATTCCATGCAATACATTATATTTTCATTGCACGACATTCTATGCAATACAACCCACGAGTTCAATAAAAAAATACATTTATCTCAACTTTCTAATGAAGCAACTTAAAACAGTTCATTTTTTTAAGTATTTATTATGGGATTAAGGTCTAGCTCTGGGCCAATAATTTTAATAAATACTTTCTCAATATTCACTGATATTTTTCCTGCCGTCGACACATTGCTCTACAAATGCCTCCTAAATTGTTATAACTTTCATAACTTTATCATCCCTCAAACTTTTCCTTCGGCCCGTGACAAATGCACTCTTCGCGTAGGTGCGTTAACTTTAGAGAAAATGTTAATAATAATCATACAACTTCAGAATCGAAAATATGATAAAAAAGGCATTGTTTCTGTATGTTCGCTACTTCCAGTTTGCTGCTGATACATGAATATTTATATAAATAATTACGACTTGCATAATACCCACGGTACAGTTGGA
Source organism: Laupala kohalensis (assembly GCA_002313205.1). Lineage (NCBI taxonomy): Eukaryota > Metazoa > Arthropoda > Insecta > Orthoptera > Trigonidiidae > Laupala > Laupala kohalensis. The sequence goes on from NNCF01130492.1 coordinate 175,906, forward strand.
GGATGTTCGAATAAATATCATTGCATGGAAACATGTGGACGCTTTCTATTTATTATTATTATTATTATTATTATTCACAATCTTACATTTAGAATAGAATACGATATTCATCGGGTTAGGCTCAAACCATCAGGTCTGCTCTTCCGCCAAACCACGAACAGAAAATGCGCATACAAAAGAAAGAAAGACAAATTACAGTAATAATTAAAATTACAATAATAGTTAAGATTTAAAATAATTAATAAACTACAACATTAATTAAAATTACCATAATAATTAAATAATAAATACAACCACAAATAATTAGAATTACATGAAAGTCGAAATAACAATCGAAGTTAGAGAACCGAAGTTATTTAAACAATGTAAAAAACGAAATTTACTTAAATTTACTTTCGAGAGAGAAAGATCACCAATCACGTCACGCGGTCTCTGACAATTTTTTACACCCCTCATGGACCCTCAACTCCTTCTTCTTCCTTAACGTAACTGTCAGAAAAGGACCTGCGCCCTCCCCCCGTCATAAACAGTATCCCCCATTAGGACACGAAAAGTAGAAATTAAAGAAGAAAATACAATTACAAAAAAAGCTGGAAAGTATCGCACGGAGAAAATAGTGCGTAAGGGATTATAAGACTTTCCTTTTCATTTTATGAAAATTTGCCTCAATTGAGACAATTTTAAATATTTATGATATACCAAATGTAACGTCACGCTTTCGAAAATCCTTCCGGTCCCTCTCATCACGAACCCCCTCCGCCATCCTCAACACCACGACTTGATTTATGAATAATCCCCGAGACGAATGAGATTAAGTGTTAAGTCACATATGCATGAAGAAATGCAAAGGGGTTTATCATTCTTGCATTTCAACTAATTAGGGAAGTATACTGAATCAGAAGCTAAACAATTTTTATAGTGTCAAAAGTTAACAATAAATTTAAAAATAGAGTTTGGCATGTGATGAAATAATGAAACGATTTTTCTTTGTAAATATTCTTAGAACTTTCAACTCTAAATTTAGAGCCTATCACCCACTTGAGTGGTGTGTATTATCTCCCAGACAGGTAACAGATAACACTGATCTCTCTTAATCGCTTGATACATCGAATCTCACGAGATTAGAACGAGAATTGCATCAGATAACTCTTTGTGGGTCAAAAGAATTGCAACTGCTTCTCCTTATGCAAATTCAAAGTTCTGCACCAACTATGAATAAAATCTCCTANTAGAACGAGAATTGCATCAGATAACTCTTTGAGGGTGAAAAGAATTGCAACTGCTTCTCCTTATGCAAATTCAAAGTTCTGCACCAACTATGAATAAAATCTCCTACACACCTTGACAAAATTATTATTATTTTTGTCTTCCGATTGGTTCAATTTTATTTGTTGGTTTTGCAAGGTTTGAGTGTGAATCTGTATTCAGACGAAAGTTCATCATCTACATAAATTTTCATGTTCCAGTCTCTATTCGAAGATGCAATGCAGCTGATTATTACCCGACCACTGCGCTAAAAGAATAAATAAATTTTAGATTCGAGTAAAAATATCGCATTAGTCTCGGAGTTATGAATTATGAGCTATGTTTTCGGAATAATTGTTGTTAATTTTTTTTCTAAATTTCTTGTGTTAAAAGCTGTCGCAATAAATATTGTGTAGAGTCTGTCTATATGTATGGTATATTTAACAATAAAAGATGCAAGACAATGACACAAATTAATAATATAATTTTCGGAATTATGTCAAGATTTTATTACTGCGTATTTCTTAAATAACTTTTCCTTCATAATATATTGACCATAAAAAATATGTTAATATTCTGTAGGTATTATAAAAAGTGGCTGACGATTTTTCGTCTTATTGTAGGAGACCGAATGTTTTGATTTGGCCTTGGCCAGCAACGTTAAATCAATCCCTGTGTTCGGACCTTTTGCTTGGACCGGAAAGTAAATTAGTTTCCATGAGTTTTCCATGAGGTCACAGACGCAGTTCGTAACTTTTGCTTTTTTCTCAGTCAATTTTTTGAAGTTATGTAACAGTTTGATAAAGATAATATTTTAAAATTTTGTTCCTTTACTCCCGAAAATACACTGTACATCGAAATAATGACACAAATATTTCAATTTTTTGAATTTAACCGTCTTAAATGAATTGAGTTGATACATCAAATTCAAATGTCCTGGCGCCTTCGTGGTCACATTTCTAAATCTCGTTATTTTAGTTAAATTAGTTAACAAAATAACAATATCAATGAATTCGAGTAAATAGTATTGAGAGACCAACTGTTCCGTACATTCACAAGAACAAATTATCGTCTCATTCAATTTCCTTCAAATTTTGTCTCCAATCAAAACACACGATATGACATGGCATGAAAATAGAAATAGATTGTGCAATTGAGAAGTATTTATTGAGGATGAGAAATATTAAATCAATTTTCCTCAGAAACATATTTAAAAATAAATTCAACATGGAGAATGTACTTTTTCTGGTCGTGGCTTAATCAGCGATTCCGTAATCGGCGGCAAGTTGAGGAAAAACCTTGACCTAATTCGTAAAGCCATAACGATAAAGACTGGTTTGAAAGACGCATTAAGATTCGTCGAGATGTTTCTCAAGTTACACAAACACTAAAGAAGTTTTCATTAATTTCTACTTGTTGTTAATGTTTAAGAATATTATTAAGAGGAGCCAAAATGATGGGAGAGTTACACAGGTATAAGTTCTTTGACAGTTTGTTCTCAAGAGGAGTAGTTTGGATTCGAATCATTTCATGATTTGAATTCCAGATTAAATTTGTATTTTTAGAGGTCGTGAAGTATTAATAAGTAAAAAGAATTAGAAGATACTTCGCTTTTGCGAGTTAACAATTCTTGTGAAATTTAGATCAGAAACTCTTCTCTTAAGCAAAAATAAGTTCCTCCTTGATCACTCGGAATCTGGCACGAGTGGCCCTCTGGGAGCACTCTATCGGCCCAAACAAACGTTCGTCAATGCCTTTCCAACAATAATATTTATTTAGTGTATTTTTCTGTTAGGTTAACCGCATTAACGTCCAAAGCTAATATCAATTAGATTAAAATTACTCAAATTAATAAAAAAGACTGTACATTATACCATATTCACACAAGGTTGATGGTAATTGTTGGAGTTAAATAAATTTAATCCAGTGGGCAACAAGCTTCTAAAGGAAATATGTTCAGTTCCTTATAGTTCTGTATCTTGGATGGTAATTGGCAAACCCTGGGTTCTCGGTTAGATACTACTACTACTAATACTAATAATAATAAATTTATTGTCAAAAAACAGTACAAACTGCATATGACCACGTGGAGGACAATAAACTAATTTACTCTCCGGAAGCAAGCAAGGGACCATCCCATCAATTCCGATCAAGGGCCCTAAGGCAGAGGCGGATTCAAAAATTTNTAAGACAAAAAGATAGCTGCGAGTTATAATACATATATAATGTCAATATATTTGTAATTTAACGCAAAACATTTACATGCACAAGTTATTATCGAACTATAGATTTTCCTTATGGTAGTAATAGAATTAAATCTTATATTGGCAAATAAAGAGAATAAAGTGTATTTTTGATTTAAAATAGAAAAATAACTTCAGTGCGATTCAAATAAAATAAATAATAATAATAATCACTCATGACGGAATGCATCGCATAGTATGGAAAATTACTCCTCAATAATGGACTAATTTTTAAACCTCAAGCATGTCGGAGTTTTAGTTTACACTGCGGGAAATTTCCCGTTGTATTTCTTTCATCTTTATTTATAAGCCATTTTGTATTTCTAAAATGATTTAACTTCTCCCGAGGTGCGACATGCGTTCGACCGCCTCGCACTCTTTGCGTTTATTCCGAACGAGTCCAGCGAATTCTTAAATATAGTTCATGCTGTACTTTTCACTCATAGATATAAGTTAAAAATTAAATCATGATTTTCCTTCATCATACTTTATAATACTGTCTCATAAAGCCATTAGAGTAAAAATAAAGAAAGTAAAATACGCCATTGCTGTAGCAATTTTTAAATAACTTATAGCAATTTCAAAAACTATTATCTTGCATAATTGTGTTGCCGTATGGCTCACATTAATTAGTTTTATGTGTACTCAACTTTGGCACGGTTGTGTACATTAATTCTGTAGCTTCATCCTGGCCCGGGTTTTACTCCGGTTTTCCTTCGGGTAGAGGTGGATTTCTTATTCAGGTTCTCTAGGCTTTTCTAGGGGCGTGTTTATTGTAACAATAAATCGTGAATTTAGTGTTATTTCAATTCTTATGATTTTTAAACACTATACTCAGAATAATCTATAGTTCGATAATAACTTGTACATGTAATTTTTTNNATCTATAGTTCGATAATAACTTGTACATGTAAATTTACAAACATATTTGCGTTAAATTACAAACATATTGACATTCTATTAGTATTATAACCCGCAGCTAACTTTTTATCTCATCTAGGAACTATTGCTGAATTTTTTTGAATCCGCCTCTGTCTTAGGGCCCTTGATCGGAATTGATGGAATACGTCCCTTGCTTGCTTCCGGAGAGTAAATTAGTTTATTGTCCTCCACGTGGTCATACGCAGTTTGTACTGTTTTTTGACAATAAATTTATTATTATTAAGAGGCATAATTCCTAACTTGCAGCGTTGGTGACAATTTAGGTCAACGGACATTAAACCTCGCGCGCCAGGAAGAATTTTGACACGAACGATTTTCGTGCTTGTCTTCCTCAATAGAAAAAACCACGCGCCTGATACCTTTGTTTGCTACGCGAGAACGGCACATGCGATTCGGATCCCATAAAGAAATTTGTTCAACGTAGCAGTTGTGGCGAGTCGTTCGCCTCCGGAGTCACCGCAGCGCACCGGACGTGACGCGGAGCTCTACCGGAAGCCGCAGGTCCACGAACAGATAAGGTTCAAATGCGATTACTTTGGGGTTTAATTTAAGTACTCAATTCATAAGTCTCTGAAAACTGAGATATGAGCTTTCCATTTCTTCTTAAAAATATGATAATGAATGCGTTTGTGTCGGACATTATTGAAGTTGCATTATTTTTTGATAGACAGAACGAGATATGGATGTGTAATGCGGGATAGGAACAAATTAAATGATGAGACCTTACGGGACTATATTGAAACTATAGCTAACAACATTATATGACTTTACTCCAATGAAGTTAAAGAAATCAGTTAAAGATAAAGAAACTCCCATTACGTAGAACAAGTAGCTCTCGATGCGAACAAGTGTCAAATTAACAGAAACTTAATTGTAGAACTCGCGGGAGCTAGTACATATTTTATTCAAAACGAATAAAAAAATATTAACAAGTTACAAAATTAAATGTACACTACCAGAATTATTGATCATTCATCAGCGTGAAAATAACTGAAACGCGATTACGCGACGTCGGAGTGAAACGTGCTTCCACGCGACGACAACAAACGGAAAGTGTTATAGCAGTCACATGAAATGTTTGAAATGTTGCAAAAATGTATAGTTNGTGAGATGGTTTTTGATCGAAAATGTAATCGAGTTTTCGAAATGACGTTATCTCATTTTTCCTCATCAATAAAGACTCCTTATTTTAATAAACAAAACCATGAGACAAATTATCAATACATCCGCCAATAAGTTATAAAAAATGTCAACAGTATCAAGCTCTTTATAATATATATATATATATATATATATATATATATATATATATATATATATATATATATATTCTATTTACATACACTTTTAAATATGTAACAGTAGAATATACCGATCGACTTTAACTGCAAAGTTCCAAAAAAAAAAGAAAATCAGTTATTTTCCTTCTTACAATATTCCGTATCCCGGTTTGGGACCTTTATCTGGTGTAACAAGTAGCTCGATCCGAGTAAGGATTATCCAAAAATGATTCCTTGCTCGATCCTTAACAATTTCACCATTTGCGAGATACCTTGTAAATGCTGTCATCATCTTCACCCATTCACTCATTATACGAAGAAATGTCAAATACGTGGCTGCGTAGAGGAAGTCTCAATCCAAAAGAGCAACGTTTCGTCCCCTGAAACATTGTTCTAAAAACTCCATTCGGTTTTTCAGTTGCATCCGCTTGTCAAACAAATTGTCCTTTACGTCTTCACTTTTCCCTCGCATTTAGCATTCTATTAATTAGTTTCGTTTTAGTCTCAAGACGTAAGACTTGAGAAGTTAATGAGAACACAAAATGGAACGTATTGGGGGAAACACAAAACTGATCGGATTCGCGTACGTGCAGAGGAAGTTGAAGAAGAAACTTCCTCATACCTCCGTGACAGAACGATCGAACAAGAGAAATACTTCGGCGCGCATTAGCACGTAGAAGGACGAATATTGTTCTATTACCTCGTAATGCATTATGTCAAACATTAAACAAGGAGTGAAGTGTTGCTTAATATTTCGTGTTCACTGTGAATGGGAACCTTGAACACAAAGAAATACAGAGGAGGAGAATCAAACAAAATGTATATTATGTTTAAAACGCTCTGTTAACCGACGAGGCCATTGATTGAGCTGCGGACTTCAATACGCCGTCTTCGTTCCCTTGAGAATGATCATTCAAGTACATGGTGAATGTTGTGTATGGGCTGGAAGACGTTCCGCCGGACGTCCTTAGAGATTCTTCGCTCAGCACGGTAAGTGCAAGAGATCGTGATTTGTTTAAGAGGGCTAGAGACCGCCCCCCCTCCCCAACCCTATTCGACCTGAACTCTCAACAGATAAACCTTGCCACTTCAAACAATTAATGAATTCGGTTGCTATTTAATATTGTTCGTGATTGATTATCTATTTGATGAGTTGATGTATTTTGTATAGAAGATAATGTTTATGACATTTGTGTTGTAAATCCGTGATTAATCGCTTCCCCCTCCACCATTGCGTCTGTGATGTTCATCTTCGTCCAAATTTTTGTCTAGTTTTCCTGCGAACAAAGTAAAAGTTAGTCTCTGTTCATCCTGGACATGAAAAGTATTTCCTCTTTCCAAATTTCATGACGATCGGCTCAGTAGTTTAGTCGTCATCAGGAAGCAAACAGACTGATATGTTTTCGTGTTACGTATTTATAAATCAATCAGTATGGGTGATTAACTGTTTTCTCTTCGTTTCAATTATCGTTGTACGGGTTTCACTTCATCTCTGGTTGTCGTAGGTAATAGCTAATAGCCCACCCAGTACGGATATCCAGTGGAGGTTCACTCCACTCTTACACTGGGTAACTCGACCGCATAGCGCTTGTACCGTCCCCGCCATCAGGAGACGTGCGTATCTTCGATGTCTCGCTATATCTCTTTCTGTCTGTACTTTCTCACATACTGTGCGCGCTCTCTCCCAAAGATTACACAATCCCACAAAATGTGCAGTGATGTCTCTTCATTCTCTTCACAAACAGGTACAACATCCTCTCCGATCCTGCGAAGGTAGTTCCTAGAATTACCGTGTCCGGTAAGGCATTCCAACATTAGTCGACTCGGCCTAAACCATCGACTATTCTTATGCACAAAAGTTACCTTGCCTATGTAACTGTATGTCTGTCTTCCTTTCAAGCTTGCATCCCACCTCGTCTACCATTCAATGCTCTGTTAACCGTCGTTGTGCCATTTTGTCATCCGTAAGTTAGTCGGTCTCCTTTTACACTTATCTCCCTGCGTTGCTTAAATAGATGTCGATATTTTTTTCCTGAATTTGCAAATCTATGGGTACAATCCCAGCAAGCTCCTACAACGCTTCTCTTGAAACTGTCTTATAACATCCTGTCGCATGGAGTAACCCTTGTCACTGTTGAAGTTATCTTTTTTTGAAATTGCTGGCATAAAACATGATGTTCCCAAATCGCACATCCAAATGTCAATACTTGTCGCAATGCCCCTATAGACAAATAGAATAACAGTTATTATTACAATCTTTTACTTAACTTGCTTCGTTCTCATGTGAGTTGTTCTTTTTTCGTATCAAACTTGGTAACTGATAATTCGGCGACCCTCCATATGTCTTCAAAATCGAGAGCTGAAATTTTACAGACAATTGTGTAAAGTACGTCAATTGCATGATTTTGGAACAATTGTTCGAAAATCTACCCCTAAATGGGGTGAAATGGAGTTATGTGTGAATGAGTGTGTATACGCCACCGTAACTCTAGAGTAATTTCGAACTACTTGGTACATACGTCACTGACTATCTGTCAACAAGTCAATTTTGGTTATCAACCTGTTGTTATCTACGTTACTAAATAATGCTTTTGGAAATGGTAGTTGTTTGGTATCATCTTCATTATAATTTTGTACAGAATCTAAAATTAAACTTTTATGACTTTTATCCGTATAAAGTATAATAATTTGCAATAACAATTATCCACTAGGTGAGTAATTCCGACAGCAATGGGTAATGTTATTGGCGCTGGCGAAAGGTGGTGATTCAAAGAGCATCACGGATTGAAGAAGTGGTGACACAGTGAGAAAAGTAGCCGATTGTATTCCGATATTTTACAAACTATTATAATGAATGTACATACTATTCCATAACATTTATTTCAAATTAAAGAAAAAATGTTAGGCAACTACCAAGTTAGGGAAGATGAAATACATTATTATTTTTTTTTACAATAGTACATTATGAACAGTAGCGTAATCAAGGGGGAGGGCTAACGGAGGAGCATTTTTGTTTAAAAATTATAGTTTTACAACAAAATTTGTATAAGTATTACTTTTAACTAAAATGCATGAAATAAATAATTAACAATATGGTATTATTCATTTTCTTAATCTGGCATTATTAATAACAATAACAATTATTTTATTAATAACAATAACAATTATTTTATTAATAACAATAAGAATTATAAGTAAATAATAACGATTATTAATCTGGTAATACTTTTACAAAATATGCCATTTATCAACTTTAATTTTATGCGTTAAAGAGATCCGACATTGATTATGAACTTTTTTTTTGAAATAAAATGAATTTATTGCCGCAAATATGAAGAAAAATAAGTCTTTTTACGGTTGCAAGGAAAGCAATATCCCCTCAATACAATACATTCATTTTCCCATACAAAAACCGGAGGAAAACCTTAAAAACTACAAATTGCAAACATTTATACTCTTGCAGGTTATCTTGTTGCAGACGCTGGTTTTTATGTTTGGATGGAAAATTTTCGTGGAAATACGTGTGACTCCAAAACCCATGTGCAATATTCGACCGCATCGAAATAATTTTGGAACTTCAGATAAGTTTAGTAATTTTCATTTCTGGTTTAATATTGCGTTTAAATTAGTCGTTAATGATAATAGAATTCTTGATATTCTTTTGAGCAGCGATCGCAAAAATTGATTTAATTCGTCATACCACTCAATGTGCTTTATATAATACTTTAAAAAGATTTTTCTACGACAGTCTCTGGAAATAAAGAAAGTAATTGTTTATAGCACAAAACAGATCTTAAGAAAAGAAAATTTTTGTAATTTGAAACAGTTTGAATTAACGATGCGAAATAAGTCTTTCTGAAAACATTCACTATTTTTCACTTCANTAATTTGAAACAGTTTGAATTAACGATGCGAAATAAGTCTTTCTGAAAACATTCACTATTTTTCACTTCATGGCAAAAAACGTACTTTAGTCACATCCTGAAAGAAATGATTTCAGCCATGTGGTAAGCCTAGTTTAAAAACAATATGTCAAAGTCAAAATATCCCCCAACAGGTGCCAAAAGTGCCCAAGGGTTTCGCGGAGGGGAGACTCTGAGCACTGGGAGGAGATGTGGTCAGACCACAAAAAAGACCCTAGTACTCATTTTACAGCAAACTTAGTGGGTGAGGGAATCATTCTGGATGTTGAGGTGGGATGAAATATCCAGGCCATCCAGTCAGTAACTGAACCGAATTAAAGATGTTCTGAAGGAAAACTGAATATTGCTATTTTTCATTGAAGTACATCGAAGTAACGACGTACTATTGATGAAGCGATAGGGAGTAGGTGCGATGGTGTTAGCGAGATTTGGTAATATGTACGTCTTTTAGCTGCGTTTACCAACAATTTGGCCCACGTGGAGGGAGGGGTAGTAGAAGTAGTTATTAACAATACGGATTACGGATACAAAGAGAATCCTTCCATTTATGGGACGCTCCGACCTCACGCGTTCGACCTCCCGAAGACTACGACGCCCACTGTGCTTTCCTTAGCTCAAAATGACGTTTTGCTCAGTAAAATAGTAAGTAAATCTCAATTATTTAAGAAATACTTTAAAATAATTAACTGCTTTATGCTAATAAATTATTCAGCAATGTTAAAAACAATTCTCAAAACATATCATGCTAAGAAAACGGAAAATATAATAACTCCTAAGAGAAAAGAGATATTTTTAAAATATTTATTTGAAATAGAGAATATTGAAACACAATGAAATAAATAATATCTACTGATTGGAAATTAAAGAAAGTTCCTTCCCACCAAATATAATTGTTTCAGATATTTCGTATAGAATTTTTCCTTTCGTAGCCATTTGTAAAGCACATGTGAATATATATTTCTTGTACATATGTCCTTTAATACAGTGATAGGAGACTAATTGATGAAAGACAAATGAATTCTCAACAATTCTAACATATCTGCTATTTATAATGGAAAATGATGCATTTAATAGACATAATAGAGAAAAATTACCACGTCATTCAAAGAAAACACAATTTGTTTGTGAACTCAAATGGTGCATGTTTGTTCTTAAAAAAAAACAAAAAAAACAGATACAACGAAAAAGAAACAAACGAAAATTCTTTTTATATAAAACAGTTTTTTTTGGCATATCCGGAGAACACATGAACAGATTTTTTAGTTAGATTGCTTTGAATTGTGTGCTAAACTCTCAGAAATGCGAAATCGCAAAAATGCCATAACCTCTTTGTACTAAATTTGCTTTCATTCATTTTCACAAAAAATCCCCAATCGTGACCTTTGAAAACAACTACTAACAAAATATTTGATCACCATGAACGAATAAAAAACATTTTAATTTGTTTAAATTGGGAGTACGAAAGTGACAAAATGTTAAACAGAGATAAAAAAAGGTGTCTACTTATTTAATAATAATTCTTTTATAGACCATTTGAACCGCTATGCAACCTTGGATATAAAATTACGAAAGTTCAGTTCACATACATGAGCGAATGACACTGAAAACTTATCCCCCGTCTTCCTCCTTCAATGAGCAGAAAGAAACGTGGACAAGATATGTGAATAATAACTTTCGGTCAAATGAAAATGGCGACGAGCCGGGAATCGAACCCGGGACTCCTTACCCGGGTGTTAGCCATTGCGCCGCCACCCGTTCGCCTTCCGCATCTGACCACCATTGGGTTCAATTCCCGTCTCGTCGTCACTGTCGCCCTATCGAAAGTTAGAATGTGTAACATATGACAT
>NNCF01130492.1:192435-203670 GCA_002313205.1 Laupala kohalensis
CCAATTTATTCTTCGGAAGCCAGCAAGGGACCGTCCCATCAATTCCGATCAAGGGTCCTAAGGCAGAGGTGGATTTAACATTTCAACATACTCCTAACGATAAAACAAATTGTTCGACACGTGTTATAGTATTTACGAAACACACGCATTACCAACATATTACATAAAGAAAGAACATATAACAATTTAAATAATTTATAACAATTTAAAATACTATTTTCTTGCATGATTGTGTTTCCGTATGGCTCATGTTAATTTAGTTTTATGTGTACTCAACTTTGGCACGGTTGTGTACATAAATTCTGTAGCCCTATCCTGGCCCGGGTTTTTCTCCGTTTTTCCTTCGGGTAGAGGCGGATTTCTTATACAGGTTCTCTAGGCTTTGTCTAGGGGCGTGTTTATTGTAACAATAAGTCGTGAATTTAGTGTCTTTTCAACTCTTATGATTTTTAAACACTATACTATCTATAGTTCGATAATAACTTGTACACGTAAATTTACAAATATATTTGCGTTAAATTACAAACATATTGACATTACATATGTATTATAACTCGCAGCTAACTTTTTATCTTATCTAGGAACATTTGCTGAAATTTTTTGAATCCGCCTCTGCCTTAGGGCCCTTGATCGGAATTGATCGAATACGTCCCTTGCTTGCTTCCGGAGAGTAAATTAGTTTATTGTCCTCCACGTGGTCATACGCAGTTTGTACTGTTTTTTGACAATTAATTTATTAATTTATTGAACATAAATTTATTATTCAACCATGTATGAAACACTATCATAATATTTTGTAACAATGCTACATTCCAATTGAGTATTCACATTTGAATACATTTTAATATAACAAGTTTCTAATCTATCTGAGAAACCTCAAATACATATTTTCAACGCTTTCAAAACCAAAGTGCAACATGGATATATCAAGAACATAGAAATTGTAGATATTTTGTGAACGACCCTCGACGTGTACTGCAAGAGACTTCACAATCTACAGATACTGAGAAAGGCAAGTTCTTCTCTACACTTCCTCTATTTGTTTCTTCCTATCTCAAGAAATAGAGTAATGCAAGTATGAGAATGATTAAAATTGATTTTACAATTAAATTCCTTATTGATTTTAAAAATGATTTAGTAGTTCCTAAATTTATCAATAATGGATAGAAAGGTGTTATTACAATGAGTAATGTAAAATTAGAGAAAGCTTATCTAAGACTAGTATGTAGACAGTCTAGAAAAATGCCTAAATCTGTAATTAAAGATAGTTACATACAAAGGAGTAGAATATTGAAAGAATTAGAATACTTGAATACTAATATAAATTCTTGCTTAAACTCTAAATATAAAGAAACCATCTTCAAGACTCAATTAATTAGATTAAACCGCATTGCTGATTGTGTTAGCAAAATATATAAATCTAATAAATCGGAAGACTAATAAATGAAAAATTTGAATTTTCGACCTTCACCTAATATGTAGAAAAGGAATTTGTTGTTAATCGTACAGATGGAATAATCCCTGAGAATATAATGAAGACTCTTGAATTAGGAAATAATTTCAACTATATTGCAAAAGGATGTGATCATAAAAGAATAGTACAAGAATATATAAAAGACATTGAATATGGGATATAGATAAGTATGACAATGAGAGGAAATGCTTAATTTGGAAATCAATGAGTAATGTTTTGTACAAATATGTGACTAATAAAATATCTAATGGTAAAGAAGATGAGCAAATTTATAATAATATGATATTAATTTTCATAAAGTTTTTGTTACTAAGGACCTTATTGCAATAAGAAGTGATAAAAGAAACCATACAGTAGTTACGAAAAGACATGATTACACAGAAAAAGTAGAAAATGTCTTACAAAACAAAGAGAAATATCTTTAAATTGAAAATGATGGTACAAAAAATAGTATAAAGCAAATTCAAGTTATACTTAAAGAATCGTTAAAGAATAATGTAATTACAACATACCAGTTTAAACAATTAAATATGAGTGAATCAAATATTAATCATGCATATGGACTAATAAAATTACATAAAAAGGAAAAAGGTATGAGACTAGTGATATCAGCCATTAATGGTCCTACCTATATATCATATATTTTATTTAATATATCAAAATTTATGCGAAAGTTTCTAAAAACACTGTTAGAAATTGATACTCAGTTTACTATAAAAATAGTATTGAATTTGTCAATAACATAAAAGGATTGAAGATACCTAATGATTTTATGACGGTTTCACTAGACATTAAAGATATGTATCCTTCAATGCCTCACGAGTCGATAGTTGAATCGATAAGAGATAACTTAAATAGTAATAATATTCAAATATAATTTCCTGTCGAATAAATAATGAGAATTTTAAAGTTTGTATTAAATGCAACAAATTTCAAGTTTAATAATAAATAATATAAACAAAGAACAGGGGTACCAATAGGTGGAACATTGAGTAATACGATGTGAGAAATAGCAATGCGGAAATTAGAAACTCTATGCTTGGAGAGAATTGAATACCAGTATTATTGAAGGTATGTTGATGACACGTTCCTTATCCTAAAAGAAACAGAAGTTACAATAGTTCTTGAACTCATTTAATGATAAAATCAAATTTACAAAAGAAGTAGAACAAGACAAAACTCTAAACTTCCTAGATACGAAGGTGAGTAATGTCGAAGGAGAACTGATATGAAAAAGACCCTCAGCTTCTGGAAGAACGCTAAACTGTAAATCTAAGCATCCTTGTTTTAGGAAAATGAATGTAATAAATGGAAAAGTTACCAAGAAAAATTGATTGTTTATCTCATGAAATGTTTTTAAAATGTGACATGCAAGAAGTAAGGAATATACTTGTAAAGAATGATTATCCATTAAATGTAATCAATAGACAGATCAAGAAATTTAAATGGAAAAGGTACGAAAGAAAGAATGATTTAAGTAATGAAATTGTAATGAATGAAAATAGTAACAAAAAAATAATTGAAAGTAAAAGAGAGAATGATATGATTGTAATACCATATGTATATAATATTAATAAAGAAATAAGTAATTTAACATTACTAGTATGTATCGGGTAGTTAATATTAAATATTGAAATATTTAATCAGCAAAATGTAATATACTCCATTCCTTGTAATGATTGATGTTAGAATTATAGGACAGACGAAGAGGAAATTAAATACAAGGATAAAGGAACATGAATGAAAATCTAAGAATATTAATGATGATAAATGTGATCGTAGAGGCCCAATGGTAGCGTCCACGCGTTGAGAAGCAAGGTACCCTGGTTCGAATTCCGGTGCTGGCGGACGCCTGAAGACGGACTTTGACAGAACGTCGGAAACGTTGCAAAAAGGAAATACAGAAGATATAAACAGGTAAAAAAACGATGGATGATGTCCAAAGAGATTGCAATAAAAATGTTATTTATAAGTGTTGAATATTTTGTAAATTATTCAAAGGAATTTGCAACGTCTTCTGAATTCAGAGATCGTGCTATTTCTCAGTTGTGATCAATTATCAGTGAAGTAATTGAAAACCACAAGATTGGACGCTTCTCGTTGTATTTGATTATAAAAATAATCTCTCCTACGACACACGTAGTCACATCTGTGGGGTCAGGGACCTCGCTTTAAATATTTTCATGAATTGTAATTTAAGTATTTTCTCACTTTAAAATATGGTTAAGCGTATCTAATACTGAAGGTGAGACCAGCCCTTAATCCAAGTTAGTCAAATCACTGACATGTATAATTTTTTTTCTTTATGTTTATTCTAATTGTTATGAAACTGAACAATATGAATACTAACGATGAAAAAAACAATGATTTAATTTATATCTATGGTATTCTATTATAGTACGGTACAAATATTTATATTATAGTTTATTACAAACAATATTCAAAAACTCGCTTGACTTGATTGAAATGCATAAGAGCATAAAGTAAAAACATGGCGTCCGAACATGGCGACTGTTTCGTCATTTGTGCTTCTTACCTCGAAGGAAAAAGTGAAATACCTTTCTCAGATAGGAAGGCGGTAAACTATAGTTAGGAGAGACGTAAAAAATTCTACAAAGGAAACTTAACTATAAATCAAAATAACCTAAACTTCCATCACTCTTGCGTTTTAGAAGATGGTCTTTTTTTGTAAATAGATATTTCTTCCATACGACGCAATGTATTTCAATATCAATTACAATTGCAATTATTTCATTTAAATAGGCGGTATGGGATGTTTTTCAAGTTGAAATCACAATAAACACATGTTTATTTATGCAGATTTTAGGTTAGGTTAGGTTCTTTTCTACCCATGCTAGTACTTCCTTAAATTAACTGTAAGGTTAATTTAACAAATTAAGTTTAGTAAAATACTATATAAGTATTTATTGAAATTTATCTTTTTTCCCTTTTGATAATCATCCTTCTAAAGTAAATGGATACCGCATATGACACCGCACGCACCAAGAAAAAGGTTGTTTGGATGTGGTTGCTAGGAAGTGACAAAAGGAAAGAGAAAACTCGAAGATCGCATCTTGAACTGTTCCAGATTTTTCTTCGCCGCTCGCAACTTTCCTTCTCTGAAAATTTAGCGCAGTTCCATTAAAAACATTCCGGGGAACATGACAAACAGCGAAGATGAGTTGAAATTAGATGATGCAGTTTCACCATTTATTTTCCGGATTATTTGCAGTGAAGCTAAAAACTGCTTCAGAAAGAACGTATGACCCCAATTGCGAGCAGAAAGCGAACTTTAAATTAGAAAAGTTTTTTTTCCAACATAAATCGTAGATGACATCTTTCGAAAACTGGGGTCAGAGGGAAGAAGTGTTGGAATGTGGTCAGAGAAACAACAGTTGTGTATATTTTTGACAACAAATTTATTTATATTTAAATCATATAAAATTCAAAAGAGTTTTTGTCTGAATTTGAAAGTGTAAACTAATTCATGAATAAGAACTATTGCAACCCGTTTCATCATTAGGAATAGAAATAGGGCGATTTTTTGCAATCGTTTTAGAAATATCTTTTTAAGAATATGAAAAATATATTATTTCAATACAAATATTGGTAGTGAAAAATACACAAATCAAAAGTTTTAGTCGGGATGTGGATCAGGCAAGATTTTATCACATTTTTTATAACTCATAATTGTATGTATTAGTCAAGAATCAGTGAAGACTGCATATAATTCAGCTGGGTTCGAAGTATTTATCAATACGTCTACTATCGCTACAACAAAAACAAATTGATTTATTCGCACAGGAAATTAACTGTTCCCTTGTTTCAACATCTGTGGCATATTCTATTTCCGGTGTTTAAAGAGAACCAATGAGTCTTTTCCATAATCTCGTAAATTCAATACCGTGCGTTCTTGGCCCACATCCAGCTACAAGTATCTGCCGGCTGCAGCTTTGCCGATTGTTTAGGGGAAGCCAATAGATATTGGTTTACTCGCAGCAAACTCCTCTCGTGAAGTTTGGAGTTCATGGGCAATTCCATTTCTCTGTAAGTCAGTGCCTAATAAATCTTTCATGTAACTAAATGAGAACTTTAAGGTGGGGCAAACGCTCCAATTTAGTCAAATCACAGATAAGTATATTTACTATTTTTATAGTATTTGTTTTATAACACAACATTACGAATAATCATGATGAAAAAATATTATTTAATAATAATAATACCCTTCACTCGTTCGACATGCGTAAGAACGTGTAAAAATATAGCAGCAGAGCGCAACGGCTTCTTCTTATGATTCAAACGTCGTTAAAAAAAACTGGAATATCTCTTTGTAATGTCTGGTGACCTCTCGAAAAAAGTGATGTAAAAAATACTACAAAGGAGAGTAAACTTCCATTTCTCTTCGTGATTCAAAAGTTGCTCTTATTTTGTAAATAATTGCTTCCTGCATTAGATGCTATATATTTCACCATTAATTAAAATCGCAAATATTTCATTTAAAGGGTCAGTGAGGAATGTTTTGCAAGTTGAAATCACAATAAGAACATATTACTCTATTTCCGTAATGTAATTCTGCCTTAAATCGGGATTATGATTACAAAATTATTAATTACCGAAATAACTGCCTACACAATAATGAAACAAATGACACTAAAGCCAGGACAAATTAATTAATAAATGTAACTGTCATTTTCACGTTAACTTTTACGTATTTCATAGCAACATTTCTGAAAAAAATAAATCAGCTTTACTCAGACGTCGAATCAAATACTGCGATTTTCTCACAATATCGTACGAAAGTCACACACGGTCCTTGAATATGGCAAATACGATTCCAATATTTAACTTTTCTGTAAAATCTGTTTACATAAAACAGAATACTTTATTCACAGAAACAGCCAAACAAATTGTCCAAAACGTCAGATTGGATTTGTTGTGCACACCTTTAGAACTAAAAATAAAATTCTAATTCTATTNAGTTTAAATTCATTCAAACTTTGAGACATAAATGACTATAAATTTAGAAGTTTAAATTCCATTACCTGTAAAATGTTTTCACTTTATTTTTAAAAAAATTATGCTATTACAACACAAATCATAGAAATATTACCTTTAAATAAAATCCTTCAAATAAATAACATTTAACATTCTAATATGATTAATAACAATAACAACTATACTATTGAAAACAATTATTTATCTGTTAACGCTATTCCAATGTATGCCACTTATCAACTTGAATTTTATCTGTTAAAGAGTTCAGGTCCAATGGGGGGGGGAGGGGGGGACCATAGGGGGGTGGCCTCTGAGAACAAATGAGGTAAGATGAACAATCAAAACAAAGCGAAGAGGAGACGGGTCGTTGACCTTGCGGTCGTTGACCCTGCAGTGGCATCGTTCGTTCCGTGGTCAGGGCATCGATGCCAGGTGGCAGCAAGGCACCGGGAAGTTGTCTGCGCATCTTGACAAACCGCTACGCCCTCACGGCCTCACAGACACAAGCAGCGACGGAGGGACCTCGACTCTTTACACATAAAATTGAAGTTGATAAATGGCATACTTTGTGAAAGTGTCACCAGAACAATAATTGTTGTCAGTTATAATTGTTATTCATAATATAATTCTTGTTATTCAAATAATCTACAGTTTAATAATAATAGAAAGTACTTCTGAAATAACTTTTTTGTGTTTTATTCAATACAAATTTGTCGCTATTTACGTTTATATTATATCACGTACCGAACTACTTTTATTCTTATCTTAAAAGTTGTGTTAATTTTTCCAATCCGCCTCTGCCTTAGGGGCCTTCATCATAATTGAAGGGATAGTCCCTTGCCTGCATTTTCCGGAGAGTAAATTAGATGGTCTTGCGCAGTTTTCAACTGCTTTCTTGACAATAAATGTACACATTTATTTACACGCGAAAAAAGGTGAAGAGTAGCATACATAATATAGTGTACAAATAAATAAATAAATAATCATTTTGCGATCGTATTTCACAATTTTCATTTTTTGACGTCATTTTAACAGTCGTTTCCATTTCTACAACAACAGAATATAAACAATGATATTAAACATTAACATAATAGTGATACCCAGTCGCGGATCTACGGGGGGGGGAGCTATAGCCCCCCTCTCCCCCCATTGGACCTCTGAACTCTTACAAAATGTCAACAATGCCAGTAATAGTTGTTACCGGATTAATAATTGTTATTAGTTATAATTATTAAAAGTATAATTTAGTATTTTTTCCACTCTTATGATTTTTTAAACACTGTACTCAGAATAATCTATAGTTCGATAATAATTTGTACATGTAATTTTTTGCGTAAAATTACAAACATATTGACATACTATTAGTATTATAACTCGCAGCTAACTTTTTATCTTATCTATGAACTTTTGCTGAAATTTTTGAATCCGCCTCTGCCTTAGGGCCCTTGATCGGAATTCATGGAATACGTCCCTTGCTTGCTTCCGGAGAGTAAATTGGATTATTGTCCTCCACGTGGTCTTACGCAGTTTGTACTGCTTTTTCGACAATAAATTTATTATTATTATTATTATTATTATTACTATCAGATTAATAACTTTAATGAATAATTATTGCTATTAAATAATACCAGACTGTTAATTATTCATTTGATGCAATTTATTTAAAGGTAAAACTTATACATTTTGTGTTGTAAAAGCATAGTTTTTAAACAAAAATGCCCCCACCCCCCACTCCTTGATTACCCACTGATGCTAAAAAATTTGCAGAGATAAATCATTTTCACGCTAGATATAATTTTAATATCTTAAAACACACTAATTTTTTATTCTCATTTGACTGTGTGGGTGAATTATTTGCACAGAGAATGTACACGTGGACTGGATATCACTTCATGATGAGTGGATATACTTCAAGTGAACTCGTTGAAAGTAAAACCTGACTTTAAAGCAACTGTATTAGAAATTACAGTTATTCACTCAAACTGCACTTTGCATTAAACTGTGTTCTTCTCAAAGGCACTTTGGTATATTCGTAAATGGGAAATGTAGCTTAGTGCTATTGAAGCTTATCTACATGGAGCGATAGGAGGTAGGAGGGTAGAATGGTAGGAGTATAGGTGGACCGCTTAGCTGGGTTTATCAACAACTTGGCCCACGTGGAAGGGGTTAGTAGAAGTAGTTATTGATACTAGGAGGAGATGGATACAGGAAGGAAGGTTTGCTTTTCAGTATTCACAGCTAGACGAACTGGAACATTCATGTGAAAAGCTACTAATTTTCTGACCCCATTCGGAATCGAACCCGGGATGACTTGGTGAAGAAAGACAAAAACCACTTCCGGATGCACTTCAAAGCCATTTCCTGATGCACTGACCCTTACGAAACAAAAAATCCTTTTGACAGAAGCTATTGCTTATACTTGGAACAGCTACAAAGTTACTAACGTGTTGGTAAACGATGGATGAGATACTGAAACAAGGAAAATTTCATTATTAAAAATAATGTTTTAAATTCAAAGAGCAAACTCTTTGCTTCAAGATGTTAAGGAATGTTAACTCCGGAACAATACTTCTTTCTTTTTTTAAATTATAAGCCACTAACTGAAGAACCGTTTCAAAATAATTCATGATCCCTGAACCTTCTGGAATGTGATTCACAGAATGCTTCTTAAAAAATGAAAAATTTTAATAGAAATTTGGCTGTAAACGGTGGCATATCTAGCAAGACCTGGGGGGGGGGGCTAACCGGTGAAGGATCTGGGGAGCGTTTTATGTTTGAAACTCGTGGTTTTACGACACAAATTTTATAAATATTGAATTTTAAATAATCAACAATTAACAATATTAAGTAGTAACCAAATTTATTAATATCAAATGGAGGGGGTGGTTATGCCCCGTAGCCCATCCCCCGTAGATCCGCCGCCGGCTGTGAACTACGAACCGTTACGTAGTATTCTTGTGTATCTGAGAGACAAGCAAGTTAATATTTCCGCACTAGAATTGAGATTGAAGAGTAGAAAATAATATTTTAAGTCCAAGGTGTGTGGCTGATGCTCGTCTGACGTGTGTGGCTTCGTTTTCCTGTAATCGGATTCGGGAATTGGGGAGAAAGCTCGACGGAAAGCCAAGTCACAAGCCCTCTGTTATAAGCCCCACTTGTCAGAGTTCCACCTAAAAATGAGAGGATACATATCAGCGGAACATCCAGGGTTTGCATGTTATTATCTTGAGGATATGATCAGTTATTAACACGCCAACGAGGTTTGTAAAGACACCTTTTACTTCAGGGATTGTTAAAAAAAATCCTTTTTCTCGCCCTTATATCACCAATAACTGTCATAAATGTGGAGGAACTATAAATTCCCGAGTCACCGCGGGTTCAGTTCCCGGAGGGGGGTCTGAAATGATTTGTAGCTTTTTCCGTCTGTGTCCCACTTCATATATAGCTGTGACAATTGTAAAGTGAACCTTCCTTATTCTTCTATTCACCCCCTATTTCGCCCAAGTATCAATAACTCTATTACGAACTGCTCCTACTAACATCTCCACGTGGTCAAAACCCAGCACACCAGCCCATGTAGAGACGCTTCAATAGCACTCAGCTACATTTCCTCCCGTTTACGAATACTGCAATAAAAAAAGAGAACAACAATGAAACGATTGATGCAATCCTCCACATCAACAACCCAAACAACAACCAAATTCTCCCAGACATATTGTACGCGGTCTCATTTTGAATATTTTTCATTTCGGAGCTGATGTGAGCGTAATAGAAGAAGAAAAAAATGAAATGTAGGCGATGAAGAAGAAGCTTTTCTATTCGTTACGTTTCTCGAAGCAAAACGCGTGCGAATCGGCTTTTCATCGCTGGCCACTTGTGCGACGCACTTTACCTTCCTTCTTGCGCTAAAAATACCTTTTTCTCTCGCGCTCAGCCACCGCATCCTGCGTCACTGTTGCACAAGAAGCGAACGAATGACGTCATCACGGACCAGATGCAACGACCTGGAAGAGAGAGGAGGAATTAGCAGAGCCACTGACTTCCTGACCGGAACGCAAGCGCTCAAAATAGTCCGAAAATGTTTTATTAATATTTACATTTCTTTCTTTTTTCAAACGATAGATGGAGTGATGGCGAAACGAAGTGATTCTTGCGAAGAATCTTGAGAAATTCGAAGGCAGTGAAATAATTTTAATACAAAATAATTACGTAAGCATCCCCGCGAGTATCGTCTACTTGTTCTATTGAAAAGTTACACCTCTCTCTTATTACAATTCGGGAAACTCATCGTCTACGGCAGATCTAGGATTGCACGTCCCAAATATAATCGCCCTTAAATACATTTTGAAATCTGCAAGATATATATCCCAAAAAAACCTATACAATCCCTATCAATCCCTATCCACCCCTTTACAATAACATATACCTTCCTTCAAATGGTTTCATTATCATAAGAATAGTCGTCGGAATGAAAATAACTCGAGTCTACATTCGTAACTGAATCGTGAAAGTGAATCTGTGTGCAAAATAACATAGACTTCGTTTGCGCTGAGCGTTACTCTCGCAAATATACTCTCAGAACTGAACGTAAAGTGCTGCACTCTTTGCGTAGTGTTAAAAGAGACTGTAGTTGTTTTCGGGTGTTTAGGTTGGCACCCTGTTCGTGACGTCGTGTTGTGAGCGATACCTACCGGAGTGATCGGGAACGTTGGGGACTTTCGTTTGTTTTATCATCTTTTCGGCCCGAGTTGTAGTATTTTCTTTTT
>NNCF01130492.1:219879-236573 GCA_002313205.1 Laupala kohalensis
GACATCGTTATTATTCATTATTATTACATTAATATGAGGGAGACATATTATGTATTTATTATTTTGAAAAATATATATTTATTAGTTACTATAGTAGTGCGAGTTAACAGAAAATGAAATGGAGGGAAAGTAAGTTGAATTTTACCCAATGCTGTCATTCGTCTGTTCGTCTCAGTTGCGTTATGTTATTAATTGTTATTAATTGTTATTGAATGCCAACGTGTGTGTCACGATAAATATGTCTTTCTTCCAAAGACTTTTTGCGCAAAAGCCCAGACATGGAATTTGAAGGCACAGCATTTTTTACCAGAGTACAAAACACAATACAAAGTACAAAATGGATAAATCGTTTGTTTTGGGGAATATTATACTAATAACAGGACGCGTACAGCTACATATTTATTTCGAACACAAATATAAATTAACATCGTATTACGACCGATTTGAATCGAAATATTGAATCCTGTTCGATGCTAATATTCCTTCCTGGATATAATATAAATGAAGGACATAATATTCTCAGACTTAAAAAGTTGTCTATCAAACAAAATATGTGCTTTGTCGTTTGTCCAAATATTTTCAGTTTATTTTTGCAATGAATAGAGGTTATGAAACACTTTTCATAAAATGAGATTGGTTCCAAATATTTCTTTATAACATGGATGAAACTTCAGAAATGTTTAATATAAATACTTATTTTTTGAACTCTCTATTTTAAAAAAATGATTTTCTTTTTTCTTTTACATTTACTTCGTTTTCTATTGTTGTTTAATTAATTCGGAGATTTTGTTTTTATTTCAATATTCTTGAGTTTCATCTTACGCGTTGGTTGATTGCGCGTTGGCTGTAACAGTATCTCGCATACACGACTCAGTAACACGTGGAGTTCCCTAGAGGTTGAAAATAACAGAGTAACATTGTCTGAGTTTTTCCAACAAAGTACATTTGTTGGGTGACATTTCGCCGCAAGAAACACCCTACTACGCTTTACCCTTCATTCCTCTGAACGTAGACACCGAATGAATGACAGCGGATGAAGGGCAGCGGATGAAGGGCAACGGATGAAGGGCAACGGATGAAGGGCAGCGGTGCATCGAGGGGGGTGGGGCGTAAACCGGGGAGCATTTTGTTTAGAAGTTATGGTTTTACAACACAATTTTTTTAAATATTATCTTTAAATAATATGTAGCAAATAAATAATTAACAATTAGCAATTTGGTATTAATAATAATTACATTACTAATGCCAATTATAACTAATAATTATTAATCTGGTAACACTTTTACAAAGCATGACATTTATCAAGTTCCATTATATTCAGTGAACTTCAATTAAGAGTTAGCTACAGCCCCCTCAGCTACTCGGTAACGGCAGCAAACGAATGACACTATGATATACAAATCTCAATTGATATACAAATGATGGGATGACCGAAACATTGCTTCGTGCCATGAAATTTCTCATCCTAGTTAGAAAATTGATTCGAAAAAAGCATTTAAAAATGGTTCAAGTACTTGGAGGACATTTTAAAGATGTTAATTTCCCTTAAAAAAGAAGAGAACAATTTGATTAAAGCAATTTACAAGTTTTCTTTTAATTTATTTATTTTTCAACGAGGAGAAAATTATTTTTCTCGAAGTAGATCTGTGAAAACCATAGTTTTTTCTTGAGCTTCAAAGTAATAATACCAGGAGAAGGTTCTTGAGAAGAGATCTGTTGAAATAATACTATTTATGTGGTGTACCAATAAATATTTATACCAACAAAGTGTTCAGTGGTTTGGATCGCCTATCGAGACTAACTTTCACAAATTCTCATTCTTCCAAGTACACAATGTATTAATTATTTATCATATTTATATATTTCCCGCAAACTGTACAGTGTTATACATTTTCTTCTTCTGCACTGTTGAAGAACTAATACTGTTCGAAACGTTGGCACAAACATTCAGAGTATTATTTAAAAGAGACCTTATCTCGAGGACCTGTGCGAAGTTGTAAAATGTTTGGGTTTTTTTTCCTTCTACTCTTTCAGAGTTGTCATTTTATTCAATGTAACGGTTTACGTTTATTTGATATTTATTCTAAATTCATTGTATTGGAAGGAATTATCAAAGATCGAGTGCAGGCCGTATACTGAACATCCAAAGGGATCGAATACATAAGTAAAATTGTCTGAGTAGCACTTCTACACATCTAAAGGGAGCCACCATTAGTTGAGGTTCGTAATAAAACGTCGCTTATTACTTTATTCATTTTATTTTATTCCATTTTGGCAAAAGGAGGTTCAGGCCATGAGGCTCTTCCACCTAACCGTTGCACTGGGGTAAGGGAATTGGGAAGGAGAGATGTTTGGTTGACGGGGAACGTATGGTGCCGAACCGACATTTGTCTGGAGTAGATGAGGGAAACCCCAGCTGAAAACCTCACCTAATTCGACCGAGGAGGGTTCGAACCCACGCTCTCCCAGTCAGCCAATGGGATCGAGGAAGCGAAGACGCAACCACTGTCGGTCATTTCTGGTTCTGGTTTCAAATGTGTTCGTAAGTCATTGACTACTCGGATCAAACTTACGCCAAACTGTAGATTTTGACGCATAGAATGGAATCATAGTTAATTAACCCGAAACCCCACGGCACCTTCCAGGAAAGTTTTTTAAATTTTGTTTTACTTCTTATGTTAGGTTTTCTAATCGAAGCCTACGCTTACATGCGTTATAATAATTTGAATCTGATCAGTCACTCTAATTCCAACACAACAGCTGAGGTAGCCAATATTTTAAGTATAGAGTTCAAGCTTTAATTTAAAAAAAACGGTCCATTTATTGGATAACACAAGAAGTCAAATAAAAACAAACTTCGATGTGGTTCCCTTTGAGTCTGCGGTAGTGCTACAACTCACACACAGTGGCAGATCTATGGCCAAGGGGGCTACGGACGTCAACTCTTTTAACAGATAAAATTGATTGAAGTTGATAAATGGCGTTGACTTTGTAAAAGTGTTACCAGATTAATATTTGTTATTAGTTATGATTGTTATTGTTATTAATAATACCGTATGAATAAAATTAATAATACCGTATTAATAACGTTAATAAATAATTATTGTTATTCATAATACTATACTTTAATTGTTAATTATGGATTTGATGCATTTTATTTCATGGTAATATTAATAATATTTGTGTTGAAAAACCATAATTTTTAAAGAAAAATGCTCCCCGGTTAAGGCCCCCCCATCCGTGATTACGGTCTAGATCCGCCACTGCTTACGTACACAATAACGGTTGGTTCTCCGACTTTCGTAGATGGTCGAAGTAACAAATTCAAAATACAGAAACGTCCGTCATTGGTGTACTCGTGAGGAATGAGGAAGGCGATTGGGTTGGGTGGAACGTGCACGTGAGGCCTTGTGTGTATGTGTGTGTGTGTTTGAGGTCGCATGGCGAGTCTCCAATTCATACGCGTTGCCAAACGACAAGTACTCGCTCTCTCCCCCTCCATGCGAAACATCCTAGAAAGTAAACACGGAGTCATATTTTCACGTACGCATTTTAAAAAGTTAGAACAAGAATAAGAATAAGAAGAAAAACATTCCAAGGTAAACTAGGTCACGCCTGGAGCTTATTCTGATCCTTCAAATATAACCAGCAGCTATTAATAAATAACCTCGCGATTGACAGTTTGCCAATACCTAGATTTAGAGGAACAGCTGACACAAACAGGGACGGAGCCTTCTGTATGATTTGGCAACGTGGCTTCGACGTTTTGGTCGGCCACTGCGCTACCACAGAAGCCGTACGGGAGTCCGATATGGGGAGAAAGACTTTTGTGTAAATAAATTGCGAGCAGTAGAACGAATAAGTGGATGCTACAGCTACAGCATCAAATGTCCTAACGGGGATTTGATTGTTATCCTGACCCGGGTTTTTCTCCGTTTTCCCTTCGGGTAGAGGCGGATTTATCATACAGGTTCTCTAGGCTTTGTCTAGGGGCGTGTTTATTGTAACAATAAATCGTGAATTTAGTGTTTTTTCAACTCTTATGATTTTTAAACACTATACTCAGAATAATCTATAGTTCGATAATAACTTGTACATGTAAATTTACAAACATATTGACATTCTATTAGTTTTATAACTCGCAGCTAACTTTTTGTCTTATCTAGGAAATTATGCTGAATTTTTTTGAATCCGCCTCTGCCCTTAGGTCCTTGATCGGAATTGACGGAAAGTGGGGGGCTAACCAGAGAGCATTTTTCTTTAAAATTATGCTTCTACAACACAAATTTTATAAATATTATCTTTAAATAAAATGCATCAAACAAATATTAACTAACAACCGGGACAGAAATATTGACAAGGTGATGAGTATATCACCGAGATGTTTTACACATGCATAAATTAATAATAATAATAATAAATTTATTGTCAAAAAAAAGTACAATCTGCGTGTGACCACGTGGAGGACAATANCAATAAACTAATTTACTGTGATAATGATTAATGACTTGACGCATATATATTTTAATGGTAGATGGGATGTTCGTCAAGGTGTAACTGATTTAAAGTATGTAAAATGAAATTGTATGATATCAAATAATGTAATTTGTGCTTGTTAGGTGCGTGGACTCTTCTTTTGAATCTTGAGAGAGAAAAAAAAATGAATGTTTAATATTAATATACTGAATTTTAATCGACTTGTTGATGCCCTGAAGACACTCATCAGTGTTGAAACGTTGGAATAAATAAAGTGATGTGTAATACGTGAACAAGTTTTGATTGTCTGTTTGTATTAAATTATAATAAACCTTTAACAAAGTATACCATTTATCAACTTCAATTCTATTTGTTAAGAGTTCAGGTCCAATGGTTGGGGGAAGGGGGGGGGTATAGCCCCCCCCACACACCTAACCCATAAATCCGTCACTACTCAGGGAAAGCTCAGTCGGATCTCATAGCCTTGAACGATTTTTCGTTAAGAACAAGAATCGGAAATGGGATGTTGATGACTAGAGACAGCTCATTACAATGCACTAATGTTTGAGAAAAGGTTACTGAAGTTAAAATATGGTAACAGTGAAGCAATATGAGGACTGGATATGTCAGCAACCCCTCACAACCACCGAAGAAACCTGTGAACCTTGTAGTTCGACTTCGGGACGAACCCCTTCAAGTATAAACGGAATCCTCTTCCCCACAAATATAATTGCAGATAATAGTTGTGGGAAACTATTGTAATTAAGCGGATAAATAACATTATTCGATACAACTGCTGATGACCATATTTAAAGTTCTTAAGCATCTTACACCGTTGAAATATTTAACCCACCCGTTTTCTTTAAATATACCACTCTCTGATTATTCTTCCGGTCATAGTTACCCTGTACGAATTAATATGTTCACAACACCCTGAACGAGCAACTTACTTATTTATATGACTCAAAAGGAATTAGTACACAATGAAACAATTTTGAAATGTTAATAATGAAACAAATAATGCGTTTTATTTTCTTGCATGATTGTGTTGTCGTATGGCTCGTATTAATTTAGTTTTATGTGTACTCAACTTTGGCACTGTTATGTACATAAATTCTGTAGCCCCATCCTGGCCCGGGTTTTGCTCCGGTTTTCCTTCGGGTAGAGGCGGATTTCTTATACAGGTTCTCTAGGCTTTTGTCTATGGGCGTGTTTATTGTAACAATAAATCGTGAATTGTGTTTTTTCAACTCTTATGATTTTTAAACACTATACTCAGAATAATCTATAGTTCGATAATAACTTGTACATGTAAATTTTTTGCGTAAAATTACAAACATATTGACTTTATATATGTATTATAACTCGCAGCTAACTTTTTATCTTATCTAAGAACTTTTGCTGAATTTTTTTGAATCCGCCTGTGCCTTAGGAATTGCCCTTGATCGGAATTGATGGGAAGGTCCCTTGCTTGCTTCCGGAGAGTAAATTAGTTTATTGTCCTCCACGTGATCATACGCAGTTTGTACTGCTTTTTGACAATAAATTTATTATTTATTTATTTATTTGAACAACACGTTATTAAATTAATTGTACTTCTATTAACGTCCATTATGAAATCTAATTAAATATTATTCGTCCATAACAGTTTAGCTTTGCAAAAATGTTCCCTACAATATGAACGTATTTCAGAAGTCCATAGATTGTTCGTCGAAGTACAGAAAATGCTTTGGACGCGTTTATATTCTTTGTCGCAGTGACTCTCTTTGGATGGTGTGCTAACATATATCCCGAACAGTGTAGTCTATTTTCATTATTAGTATTCATACATTTTGGTGAATAGATGTTTGTATGCTACGAATTAATTTTATGTTTTGTTACCTTGTTACTGTTCTACATTAGTATTTATAAATAATTTAATGTTGTGTTGTTTAAATAATCCCTTTCTTAATTAAATGTTATTTTTAAATTAAAGCCTCATAACACTTTCTAAAGACCATAAACAGGTTTCGAAATTTGTGAATTTATAATAATTTATTTATAATAATTATAAAGGGTCGTCAAGTTGTCTAATGAAAAGTCGTCAAGTTGTTCAAAATAATTAATGATAATTAACGAAAATACAAAATTACTGATCCAAACGAAAGGGAAACATTTTGAGGCAAACAAAAACGGTGATTGAAACGCTGGTTTGGTCAGTGCCGTCAAAATAAAAAGGACTTTTGTACTCTCAGTACAGTGAATGTTGAAGATCCAATTGGGACGTTAATAAAAAATCTCTGGTTATCCAACGGCTCTAATGGTACGTTTCTTTTGATAAAACAATCTCGTCATTTGCGGAGCAAGTTGAATCTGCATTTGTGCCAATATATCCGTATTTATTCGACCCTCGTCGGGTCATCAGATCATCGTGTTTATCTCTTCGACAGTTGTTGTGTGCTCGTTGCGTCGGTCCACTCTCCTCTCTCGGGGATTGGTC
Organism: Laupala kohalensis; assembly: GCA_002313205.1. NCBI lineage: Eukaryota > Metazoa > Arthropoda > Insecta > Orthoptera > Trigonidiidae > Laupala > Laupala kohalensis. Next base: position 226,835 of record NNCF01130492.1, read on the forward strand.
GACGCCAGTGGGTTGAGCTCTCATCATACGAACCTGCTGCAGCATTGACGTCGCTATGAGTTAGCCATTCGAGACAGAACAGCAGATCGACGTAGGTTGGTGTAAACTGCATTGTAACGGCATGCGTTCGTTTTTGCGTCATTCAAATGATTCTCGTGAACAATGGCGGATCTAGACCGTAATCAAGGTTGGGGGGGTGGAGGGTTTACCAGGGAGCACGTTTTTGTACAAATTATGGTTTGACAACACAAATTGTATTAATATTACCTTTAAATAAAATACATAAAATCAATCATTAACAATCTGGTATTATTAATAACAATATCAATTATTTATTTAAGTTATAAGTATCATATTACTAATTTTATTAATCTGGTATATTAATGTAGTATATGTAGTAGTATTTATTTTATTAATATGATATTATTAATAACAATAACAATTATATGTAATAACTATTATTAATCTGGTAACACTTTTACAAAGTTCAATCAGTTAAGAGGTCAGGTCCAATGGGGGACTATAGCCCCCTTCCCTTAGCCCCCCATTGATTGTATGTTTATTAGATTATATGTTTAATGTATTCGAGACAAGAAAAAGGCTCGGATCCAAATAACTTGAATTTTTAGGTCTTTTACAATGGTTCAATATTTCCTTTTGTTTCTTTGGATTTTACTTCATCAGATATATGTTTGTCCGAAGTTTAGAAGTTATTGTAATTTCATGTAATTAAAGAGTTTGTTAACACGCATTAGTGAGATGCTCGAATCAAAGTTGTGAGATGACTGACTTCCTCAGTCTGTCGGAAACTACATTTTCTGAACTGATGTACTATCTTACTTACTGGATCTGAGGGCCATTATTATTCCATTATTTCTTTGGAAATTTTATTGTAAAAAGTGGTTATACTTAATTTCGTGTATTTACGTATATTTCGAAACCAAGTAAAATGTGCATACATCAGCTTAAACAATAATTAAAATTCTCTCTTTTAAATGAATTGATGACATCGTAAGTAATTTTGATGCAGCGTTTGTTTCTCATGCATAAAAAATCTAAGGAAACAGTTCTAACACAATTTTCAAGCAAAGAAACGTTTTACAGAATTGCTTATGTTGTAGCATAAGGTACTGTGAATCATACAAAATATTGCATAATGATGATTGCGTAGAAGAAGATTGACTCTTACAGTATTCCACTCTTGCCAAACTGACAAATTTCGTCAAATCCTCGCAATGAATATTCATAAGAGCTAAAATATTTTTCTCTGTCGCAGTCTACGTGAATGAACAGTCCTTGTACAACTGCATACTAAATAAGAGTATCATATTTGTATATAAAAAAATATTGACGTTTGCCAACGAATTAGAGATGATACGGTATTCACGAGATTTTTTTTTATCAAAGATGTAATAAATAATATATGAGTATCTCGTGTTTTGCATCCTTTCGGGAATAAAAATTCTAACTACATCCTTCCGCTCAATTACAGTAAACTGATACTGGAAAGAAGAAAAAAATCGAGATTTTGAGGGAGAAATCATTAGAAAAAATTAGAACTTGTTTCGAAAATACGCAAAAGTTTTTTGTCGATGTTTTTTGCGCCGCCAAAATAATTTAATAAAAAGATAATTTCGATTCGAGTTCCATATGAAACTCTCCGAGATATGTACACGCACAATGTTCATACGAATGAGTGGAATCAATGGAGCCGTAGGTACTTTCCTCAATAATCCTTGCGAGACGAATTAGTTATCATAAACTGCGCGCGTACAGACTGCGATAACCTTTTACGTCTCTGGTTGTCCCACGTCATTCGTACGTATTGTAGCAATATACGAAAGAGACAAGCGAGACATACAGACTCTTAAGAAATTAATGCTCCGGAACTTACCTAATCCAAAAATAGAATTACCCAGCAAAAAACTGAAGTTACAATATTATCTCTCTGGCAGTTCTCACATTCCAACTATCAAAGATTAAGGCGACACTAGCGCTCCAAGTGAGTCGAAAGTCAAATCACCGAGATGTATAATCGATTTCTGTATTTTTATTGTAATTGTCATGAAACACAACAATATGAATAATAATGATATAATTTCTGTCGATCGCTTAATAACAGCATTTTGTGCAAAACAAAATACTCCGGATCGCGCAAGAACATGGTAACGGCCGAGCACAACGGCGGAAACAAGAAATTCCTTTCTCAAATGTCCGCTGACATAAAAGTTTTGTGAAAAATACAACGAATCAAAGTAAACTTTCGAGATATCTGCCCTTTTCTTGAAAATAAGTGTTTTCTCACCATCAATTATAAATGGAATTATTTCATTTAAATGACCGGTGAAGTATATTTTTCTAACGTTGACCCACAACAAGAACATGTTACTCTATTTATTTATGCCGAATAAAGATATTTTAGTTATGTAATTCTACCTGCGCTAGTACTACATTAAAAATGTCATATGGGTCCCTAACAATTCCCCGGGCAACCTTTAAACTCCAATAACGATGGATTAATTAAAACACACCAAAAATTACATTAATTGAAACAAATTCTTCACGAAAATTTTCTGCTCCCAATGATCTATCATTCTGCGCATATATCAATTATACAATCCTCCCATATGCTCGTTCCATGTGGGTTCAAATAGCTAAGTCTTCCCTTATGAAACACAGATATTTCAAAACAAGTTCTCCGCAGAAAGACGCCACGGTTCGTAACAAATAGGTTCACAGAAAAATACGAGTACAGATATCACCGAGGAAAAGGAACGTGAACATTTTCCTCAATCTTTTACCATTTTCCATTAAAAGCTTTAAGAAGGCTCTCTGGCTATTTCTATAACTGCCCCCTCACCCGACATGGGACCTCACACTACACTCCAGTACCCCCCTTTTCCACAGGGGACGCACATCTAGTCAGTACGTGTTCGGCGAACACGGGGCTCCGAGCTGAGTCTGGCATTACTTCCACTTACTTGTGCCATGCTCCTTCCTTTCTCTTTCCTGACCTCCCTTGGTCATCTCTTGTTCTTTTCGATCCCGACGCTATTAAGTCTAGGATATCTATCATTTTTCTCATTCCTCTCATTTTTTGTCCTACCCCTCATTTATTGTCCCCACCTCATTGTAGCCCCCCCTCCATTTGATGTATGTTGTGAGATATATGTTTTGGTGTGTTGTAGATCACGAGGGTTTTTAGTGGGTAGGGTTGAATCATTCTATGAGTCCCACACGTGGGGAGAGTCATGTTGGCTCTCCCTAGTGCGTAACTGCATTTTCCCTACCTGTACACGTTTTTCGAGCTCCAATGACCTTTGATGTCGACATGANAAATATAGACTGAATCATTGATACACCCATTAAACAAACAAACCTTTCTATAAATTTCACTTTTCAGTATTTATGTTTCCGAGTCCCTATCCTTTGGCCGCATCCTTGCTCCTATGTTCTGCTATGTAACAATCAAAGTGGGAGGCGAAGTTAATGTAAAACAATTAAACAGAAGTCTCATAAACCGGAATGTTCGATAGCGTCCTCGTGTGGTCAAGTGATTTTGCCTCCCAGCCTCACTCAGCATGCTCTGGAACCCTGCTTTCCTCGAATTTATATTTTAATTTTCGTAAATGTAAAATGTAGCTAAGTGATGTAAAATGTAGCTATTGAAGCTCATCTACATGGAGCGATAGGAGGTGGGTGGTTGAAAGGGGCTGTTGTTAGTAGCTGGGTTTTTACCAACAACTCGGTCCAAGTCGAGGTCTCGGTAGTAGCGGTGACATTAATAAATTTATTGTAAAAAAAACAGTACAAACTGTGTATGACCACGTGGAGGACAATACACTAATTTACTCTCCGGAAGCAAGCAAGGGACGTATTCCATCAATTCCGATCAAGGGCAATTCCTAAGGCAGAGGCGGATTCAAAAATTTCAGCAAAAGTTCCTAGATAAGATAAAAAGTTAGCTGCGAGTTATAATACATATATAATGTCAATATGTTTGTAAATTTACATGTACAAGTTATTATCGAACTATAGATTATTCTGAATATAGTGTTTAAAAATCATAAGAGTAGAAAAACCACTAAATTCACGATTTATTGTTCAAATAAACACGCCCCTAGAGAAAGTCTAGAGAACCTGTATAAGAAATCCGCCTCTACCCGAAGGAAAAACGTAGAAAAACCCGGTTTGCCAGGATGGTCCTGTAAGAGTTAATGAGTTGGAGGGTTCGCATTTGAGTAGCCGCAGCTATACCATACATGAACTGGGAGATTGATGTGGAAAGCTACAAACGTTATCTGGCCCTGTCGGGGAATTGAACCGCGTGATGTGCAAGGAGGCTAGCACCTGAGCCACCGGTGGGAGTCCAAAAGTGTTCTTTTGTATAATATGNTTGTATAACATGATGAAGGGGAATTCCATCGTCTTGAAACCACGTTTTCTAACTTCTTCTTCTTCTTCACAGAGGGAGAGAGACACACAATTGCCGTTCTCCCGCTGTGATCATCATCGTCTGCTGCCTCCCGCAGATGGCGCCACGTGCCACACAGCGCAATGTGGCGGGGGGTGGAAGCGGTAGTTCGTGTCCACGTTCGAGACCTCCACAGACAACGGATGCAGCACGAGGCAGCAACGCGAGGTCGAGGAACAGAACAACCCCCCAGGGACTCAACCTGCGACGGATTGAGGTCCATGAAGAAGCTCCTTAGCGAAGAACCTTGCGGTAGGCACCCCACCTACCACTCCCGCTCTGCTAACACCACACGGTTGGCCCATGCAATTGTTGCCTCTCTACTTAACAACGAACCTTACGCTACCTTCGATGTCCCATAATAACCTGGGGTTTTTGTCCAATTTTCCTTCGCGTAGAGGCGGATTTTAAAAATAGATCCTTAAGGCTTTGGCCTAGGGTGGATTTAAAAACAATATTTTCCATATCATCATAGAAATACGTACTTGTGAATCACTTCTTTTGTGATTTATTAATAAAAATATTATTATTTTTTCTTAATATTATAGCAGGTACCAAATTATTTTTATTCTTATATTGAGGAGTAAAGTGAAGCAGAAATGTTCTGAATCCTTCGCCTCTGCCTTTGGGGTCCTTCTTCGGAATTGATGGGATGGTCCCTTGCTTGCTTCCGGAGATTAAATTAGTTTATTATCCTCCACGTGGTCATACGCAGTTTCCAACTTTTGCGTTTTTGACAATAAATTTATTATAATTATTATAAGACGATTTTGTCAGGATAAACAAAGTATTTCAGTCTACGTAGAGAATTATTAACAATAAAGTGTTATATTCATGCAACCCCTAATATTTTCAACATATTATATACATAAACCCCACTTTGGAGTTGAATATTTTCTAAAATTTAAAAATTAGGAAGAAAAACGATCTCTATAACTAATTGCAGCCGGAAATACTTTGGCTTAGGATTATCAAGAATTAAACGTTACGATAACATAATTGCATCGTAGACTGCGGAATGATTGTAGAAAATCGATAGAAAATTGACTAAACGGAATCGTATCAGAAAAAAACAAGAATTTTTGTAGAGCCTTGAAGCTTTGACAACTTCGTTAAAAAACGAGTATATGTCTGTACTAAAAAAATACATTAAAAAGTTAACATTTGTTTATCATTAGGACCCACAATTCTACAATTAAAATTTTTTAAACTTAATTATAAACCGAAAATGACAGTAAGCTAAATAGATGAAGTAAATTCTGTAAACTTCAAAAACTTTAAAATTGCTAAAATCCAACAAATCGTGTTCATATGCTGGATTCTTTACGAATGTTTTATTTTTGTTCTTAATTTTTCCGTTGAGATACCTTAAAATACTCGTATCCCAAAGACCGGATATGCCTGTCCTGTACCTTACGGCTTTCGACTCATTGTTACTAGATATCATTCATGTCTTTATTTCTACTAGTTCCTTGATTCTTTCAGAAGTTCATTGTTAAGTATCGACTGTTCCATAGAAATCAGAATATTGAAATCTCTCGTATTGGAGATATAATTTTATTTTATACTGATGTTTGAGTGAAGCGGTTCTAATTTTGTATTTACCGGTCGGAAGAAACTCACTCCAAAGCTGTGGAGTACCATTTATGTTAACAAATTAAATTTTGGGGTACATTTTATTGATAAAATCCCTTCTACATCCAAGGCAAAACCTTGAAGAAAATGCAAAGTGTGCGCAGCAACGGGAGAAAGGTGAGAGACAGTTTACCAGTGTACAAAAATGATTAGTTCTCTTACATTTAGAAAAATTGTTTCAAAAGTTTTCATACTATAAATAAATAAAATATTTTACTTTCAAAAGAATACAGGTGAATTCAATTTTTTAAATTCGTAATACCAATATTTAACCAAATTTAATACCAATATACGTAATACCAATATTTAATACCAATATTAACCAATATTTTTAAAATGTCAAAATAAAAATAAACATAATTTTAGTGAACCCGAGAAATTCTCATTCAATGAGCTTCTGGGGCAATGAAATTAATTCCGCCGCGGCGGTCGCATAAATTCTAAGAAATTTCAGACAACAATGAGTTAATAATGGAGACATCACCATTCAACAAGCGACATGTAGTTTTTATGAAACAATGTATTGACTTTATTTTCAACTATTTTTAATATTATCCTGTCGTTTTTTTTTTCAGAAATATTCCCCCGAATTCGGAAAAAAATTGTTAGTTCACTTTGAATTGGAGAATCTCACATTTGACGTTTTGTATGTACTAATTGGAGGACTATAGAAATCAGAATATTGAAATCTCTCGTATTGGAGATATAAAGAGCAATTTGAATTTGAGTTCTTCCTATACAAAAAATGAACGTCACATGTAATTGGGAGGGAGAGACTACATAAAAAAATGAGTGACGCCGCAAGGGGTCCAGTGGAATTTGCTCAGATTACGAACCCCCTTGTCCCAAGGGTTGGTGACACACGCTACAGTAGCCACCACGTGTGGAAGGAGACACGTGCCATAAGTAGAGCAATGTCCAGGGGTTGAGCCATCCGTATCTCTGCTCCGCAGGGGATAAAGAGATATTACTCCACGCTATTCACTTCTCCTCCCCAGGAAGAAAAGAATATATATATATCGCTGTACGACATCGAACGAACCTTTTCCTAATCTCATTCACAATTCATCTCAATTTTCAAATACCGTAATTTAAATGTATTAGATTATCTCAGATATCTAATACATTTGCGTATATTTCTTCCGTGTCTTCCTCTCCACACGTGGAGAAGATATGTGACAACTTTCGGTCAGGTGAAAATGGCGACGAGCTGGGAGACGAACCCGGGACTCCTGCGTTGTTCGTAGGGGTGTTAACCACTAACACACCCATTCGCCTTCCACAATAAATTTTGCATAATATTACTTATCCTTTCCGTAAGGAAAAAAAATGCATAACGAACCTTAACACGTAGGTACGTGCAGTGACGAATCTAGTCCGTAATCAAGAGAAGGGGGGACAAAATGTTATAAATATTATTATAAATATTATAGTGAATTTCTATATTAACATAATACATCAATTAGATAATTAAAAATTCACTAACTAGTAACCAAATTATTAAATTTTTAAAATGGCATATACGTATTAAAGGATAAAGATACATTTTATCAAATTCAATATTATATTCGAAAGTTCAGGTCCCATGGGGGGGGGGCTATATTTCCCTTAGTCTCCCCCCTCCTGCCCCCACCCCTGGATCCACCACTGGGTACGTGTGAAACTGGTAATTAAGTGCACATAGCATTGTGTGCCCCCTGGTTCACTTATCTTCTGTATGGGGATGTGTCTCGGGTCATCCGGGGTTTAGGTCTGGGTGGAAATGGTGTACAGCTGTGGTAGGCGAGCGTGTGGTGTGGTGTAGTGGCTAACACCCGTGCGATCAAAGCAGAGGTCCCAGGCTCGTTGTCTTTTTCACCTGACCGAAAGTTATCACATCTAATTCATTTGTTAAAACCATGAACTAGAATACGTATGCAACCAACCGACCTCCTGACTATATGTGATGGCTAAATATTACCATACCTATCGTTGTCAGAAGTCTGTGCCCCAAACTTCTTGAATAATTCTTATTTTCAGACAACAGTAATAAAACACACGAAATATTCGAAACGTTACAACGATGTTTCGACACTGACGACGTTTCGTCGTCATAAGGTAAAATTAAAANTCCTGACTATATGTGATGGCTAAATATTACCATACCTATCGTTGTCAGAAGTCTGTGCCCCAAACTTCTTGAATAATTCTTATTTTCAGAAAACAGTAATAAAACACACGAAATATTCGAAACGTTACAACGATGTTTCGACACTGACGACGTTTCGTCGTCATAAGGTAAAATTAAAATATAAAAATAGCATTTGAGTGGGTCAAAATTTTAATACCATTTCACAAACAATCACAGAAGACGAACGTGATAACAAGGAATATATTCATCTGAAAGAAATTTCATAAAACCAAACAAAAAACCTGACCTATCAATCAAATATTAAATTGTAATCTGAAGGAAGTTTTTCTGTGTCTTATTTCAAATTTAAAACATTGTCAGTGCATTTAATAAATAATATCTCCGAATAATACACAGAAATAAAAAAGTTGAATTGATAAATTGTAAAATTCTTGTTTTAATAGAAGCACCTTCAAAAGTATAATTTCAAAAATCTCGAAGTAAAAAGAACGCTACTGAGCTGAATTTGAGATGCAGACGTGGGAAATAATCGGATAGAAGTTGTAGCCGCGATGAAAACTGGTCTATTTTGTCTTTCACAATAAGATAAACCAAACCATCTGACCTTTTAATAAATCACTCGCCGCGCATTCGTTTGTCCCCTGAAACTAAAAAAGATGCGGAAGAATCCTTCATTGGTTGTCACGTGACAGTCACTCGAAACAAGCGATAGACGCCACCGTATGACGTCACGACAGTGACGCCTCTCGAAATAGTCATCGGGATTCTATTTCTGAATACTTCGCTTGAAACAACTTCAACGTAAGATGCTAATTTTATTCCAGTCTTCATTAATAGTTTCTTCATTTTTTGTTTTTAATGACATTATGACTTCACTCGGAAATAAATTTTAGTTTCCCTCACGATACCATCGTATGGCCTTCGCGTAACTCAACAGTCGACAAGAGTTGTAAAGATTTTGTGCCAATTACTACGATAGAAATAGCAAGAAAAAAACTGTTGTGATGTGTTTTTTATGTTATAAAATCAATTTTATGTTGAAGCAGAGAAGCAATGTTGCTTGTAATAGATTAAATATAACGGTTACGTGCATGGTGCTCAATTGTTCTTAAAATGAATAACGCAGTCCAACTACAAGACCAGCTGCTCGCGAGTTCTAGTAGATTTTATATAATTTTTTCGATAAATGTTGGGGGCACAACATAGCGTTAAAAGTCTATGCTGTCAACATTAATGTCCTCCGGTGAGAGAAAAAAGAAAATTGTCTTTGGAATTACCCCGTCGTACATACAAAAACGATACTAAATGTTAAAAATATAATGTACTATTTAATGTTTCCAGATTGAAGAAATATAAATTTCTTGAAGAGAATCAAAATGTTAAAAATAAATTTGACGCTTTGCAACGTCAACAGCCTTCAGGTGAAAATTGCGACGAACCTGGACTCGAACCCAGGACCTTCTGCTCTGGCCGCAGGTGTACTATCCACTGCACCACCC
>NNCF01130494.1:0-35373 GCA_002313205.1 Laupala kohalensis
TCATAGGTTTAACTACACCTATGACATACTCTACATACTGTGATTTTAAATTAGTTTGTTTTTAATAACAAAGTTTAGTAAAATAAAATAAAGATATTATTTAATAGAAATTTAAAGATATGCGTAATATGGGTTTTAAGTTCTTCATTAATATTAATTAAACTTGTGGATTTGTGTGTTAATATGAATTTTAAGTTTTCTACCTGTACAATATATACTTAAAATTATTCAACATTTTATTAATAATTATTGTGGCAAAACTTTATTTTACGTGTGCATACATAAATTTATTGCTGTTATTACGATTTAAATTGACAAAATAATAATAAAATTACTACAACTAATTGTACACAAACATAAACACACCAACACATTTCCCCCAGGATACACACAGCAAACACCTTCTCGTCCCCTGCTAACAATTAACCAGCAAGAGTAAAGAAGAATCAATAAAAAGTACAGCTTTTTGTTGAGGTAAAAATATGATTGGATGTTACACAAAAATATTCATTGTCAAGATGACTTTTTATTGATTAGATTAATAATGCATTGAATTGGTAAGATATTCAATAAAGCAATACTTATTCGTTGTTTCAGCATGGAAAAATGACTATTTAATTATAAAGATACAATATTTATTCCCTTTTTCTCCTGCTCTCAGTTCCTAGCCATGTGTGACATGACACCAGCTGATACCTTTCGTTCTATTATCTCCGCAGTCAGGGCGTATGAGTCGATTGACGCACAAGTGGCGCTCTCTATCAAAGAAACTGGGAACTTAATCTTTTCAACTGTTTGTGACGGGAGCTGCCGCCTGTCTCGGCTCAAGTGCCGAGGCGGACTAAATCAGAATATAAATACTATATTTTTTAAGCGCCAATCTCGAGTCTAATCACACTGCGCAGGTGCGAGGATACACCTGAATAAATCAGTCCGCTGCATATTCTTTTGGTACCATTACCGACATGATCGTTCAATCACGTGTTTTGTTGATTTTTCGAAACACTAATTAAAAACGTGCCACATTTTGACAATTAACATGTACCGTTTCCTTGATCATACGCAATTTGACTGCTTTTTGACAAATTGTAATTAATTAACCTCAAGGTCGTTGAAATGAATTACTCACCACGAATACGACGAATACCGCCAAACATTCGCAAAAGTGACTAAACTAAATACACCAACTCGACAGGAGTGGCTGAACAGATTTAAATATTTCCGTTCGAGCAACTGTAGGTCGATTGAAATCCCAATCCATGCATCCAGAATGGTAGCAAAGGATAAAGAAGTCAAGAATTTACACATAACGATCGGATAATTTTATAACTGGTATCAACATTGACAAGTCTTTCGCCAGTGAAGGACGTTGTGGGGCACTAGGATTGTCAATGCTTCAACCTGATCTTGCGGTTTCTTGCGGTGACCTTGACAACAGGGGTTGACTGCCCGTGAGTCAACGCGTGCACTTGTTATAACGCCTGACCCCCGCAGGAGGCTCAGTTTCGACTGAGTATGGGTTTGACGACCCCACGGCCCCGAGCTGGGAACTGGTACTGCGCCACCAGTCCTCGGACACCGTAAGCTTTGGGCATGCTTCAGCGACCACCACAGGCGCGATGGTGGAAAGTTCCGTGTTGCAAACGTCGGATATCTTTCTTTCAACGGCAGGGTCGCGAAGAAGGATTAAACCTCTATAAAATAAACCCTCAACTTCAAGGTGTGTTGCGCGCCGATGATGTGCATGGGTGTTGAGTGGGGACTCGCTAGCGGACAACTTCTGTGCAACTGCCCCACCTCAGTTGAACAAGGCTTAGTGGCGTGATGTGGGGTCTCCACATCACCAGACAATTTTCCTCCGAACTCGTGCGACAAAATGACAAGTTTCGGTTTTCCCGCCTTGCGGAATGGGTGTGCCGCAAGGTGAATATTCCACCCAAGTATCTTCGAAGCGGCTGAGAATTCACAACCCTCCCGCTTCACAATATAATATGGAAAAGTTACGGAGCATTCCGTATGAGAATGCTTTCATATTAATATCACGAATAAACGGAAACTTCGAGAAGGTCTCACTTTTTATGTATTTAAAGGTCTAAACGGTCTCGTTGGTTCGTTAACAATTATAAAAAGTTTGCGGAACGGAAAGATTCAACTTGAAACAAAAACAAGCAAGCAAGCAAGCAAGAGTTAAAACTACTTGACTATAAACAGCTGGGAGAGTTCCCTGTAATGTGCTGCACATAGTCGCAGTAAAGGAGTAGTATCTTGCAGGGACATAATGGATATATCAAATGAAGAACTTGTAACAGAATGGGAGGTTGACTACGTAGTTGGGTTCAGTCAAATCATAAGGGAAGGTTTATAGTGTTCCGCAGAAGACTAGTTCCTTCTTCGTGACATTTGACTGTCCTAAACTACCCAAAGATCTCAAAGCTGGATAGATTAACCTGCCGATGCGACCCTTCATTCCAAATCCTCTGCGGTGTTTCAAATGTCAGAGATCTGCACAAACAACGACATCCTGTATGTGTCGTGATACATGCGGGAAGAGCGGGAAAGAGGCACTCGAACACGGTGGTTTCATGCCCGGGGCCTGTGAAGTGCATTAATTGCACAGACAGTTACCAGGTATGGAACAGGGAGTGTGTCGTCTTCCTGGAAGAAAAGAAAGTGCAGGAGATCAAGACTTCGGAGAAGATCCCGTACGGTGAAGAACGGATGAAATACAGGTTGTAGGAACACATTCCTACATATACATTATACATACCTAATACGTATTGATGAATCTCCCCCATGTAACACACATGAAACCGAAAACTACGACGATGCGCCATGTTGTGTATTCTGGTCTCTATNTTGAAGCCGAAAACTACGACGATGCGCCATGTTGTGTATTCTGGTCTCTATGACGATCGTCAAGCATCAGCATACGACGCCAAAGAATCCTAATATTGTAAATAGTGGAAGACTCCTTGATACACACGCGTGCCGCGTGCAACAAAGACGCCCCTCGTTTATCTCTAAATAGGCGAGCCTCGCTCTAGTATTACGTCGTCACGCTTGTCGCTCGTCTTTGTTTAGCTTATAGCTAAAGGCAACGAAGAAATCACTCTGACGAAAGCTCTTGAGGTGTTCACATCGCTACCCGATAAGCTCTCACAAGAAGTTCGGCTCCTCAGAAATAATTTCTAAGTTGAAATTCGTGACAGAACGATTTCACACGCCAAGTGCTGAAGAAATTCTATCTTCGAAACCTGTGACTGAAATATTCTCCGACCTCAGATATTCTTCTAAGTTGAAACAGATGACAGAACGATTTCACACATCAAGTGCCGAAGGAATTCTATCTTCGAAATTTGGGATTGAAAATATTTCAAGCATCGTCACGAAGCGTCATCTCGCGACCAGCCCTGTGACCCGCTCAGAGACACGAAGATAACTTAAACCGGAGGCGCCACCCCGCAACCGAACATTGCACTTCATCGACTAGTTACAACCTGACACCACCAGCGGTGCCACCTAACGACGAAGAAGGAAACTCCTTACATTCGACCACCGACTAACCTGAAGCGTGAGTTACGAGAACGAGGCACAAATTCACATTGAATTTTCAACGCCTGTCGTTCGTCGTGTGGTGTTATCCTTTGTTTACATCACGACGATTTTATTTACATAATAAACCTTGTTATTCGAACCTCTGAGTTATTATTTTGGAGATGAAGAGATTTTATTGTGAAGCAATAAAAAAATCTTCCCCGACACAGGACTTTACACCCAGTATTTTCTACCAGTTACTCCACCGCAGCGAAGACTACTGTAATAATGAAGAATGTTTTGTTTAAGTCGATTTCACTGACTTGTTTACGACAACGTCGTTCACATGCTAGTGCATATGCGGGAATAAATATGTTCAAGCCCTTCTCGTTGACCCGAAAACTCCATCAACACCCCGTCTATCTGCTTCAAAGAAAACGTCCAGTTGAATGATACCTTCCACGGCAACTCCTTAGACATTGACAAAATGCAGGATTTCAGGGCTAAAACCTTGAACCTTGTTGATTTTTTGAAAACAACAAAAACAACATCGTCCAAAATGTCTCAGAGGCGTAAAAAGAACGTCTCTGATCCTCTTTCCTCCGAGTCAGATTGTGCATTGTCTAACGGTAACGCGGAAATGCACATTCAGGAGCCTGTCCCACTTTACCTTGCCGAGTTTCGTCGGTCAAACTATGGAGAGAATTATGAACCGACGTCTCGTATGGTATCTTGAAAGGCATAACTTGCTGAGTCGATATCACTGTGGTTTCTGGAAGTTCCATTCAAACTTGGACAACTTACTTCTCTCGCAAATAGCAATTCATGATGCTTTCATCGGAAGACAACATGTCGGAATATTCTTTGTCATCGAGAAGGTTTATGATACTACTTAGCGTCATGGTATTTTAAAACTACTTTAGGTCTGGGGATTTAGTGGACATCTTCCTCCGATGTTACAATCCTTTTTGGATCACCGTTCTTTCCGCTATAGAATTGGAAGAGATACTTCAGAACTTCTTCAAGAGAAGGGTGTTCCTCAAGTCTCGGTTCTGAGTGTGACCTTATTTGCAGTAATTATTAACAGCATAACATCCGCTGTAAAGAATCCTGTCCAACTCTCTTTCTGTCGACTTTGCTATCTTTTGCTCATCGCAGAGTGTCACAGGTGCGGAGCGACAAATCCCACGCGTCCTCAATAGATTGTACCACTGGTCGAAGACGACTGGCTTTCGTTTTTCTGCTGAGAAAACACGCTGTGTTCTTTTCAGCAGGAGACAAAGCCTTCTGCCAGAACCTCACCTTGTCGGAAAACAACGTTCTAAAATTCTCTTCTTTTGTAAAATTCTTAGGTCTAATCTTTGATCAGAGATGATCAATTTGATTGAACATCTTACAGATCTAAGAGCGAGAACATTAAAGTCTCTGAATAAATTGAAATGTCTGTCTAGCAGGAAATGGGGCGCTGATCGCTCCTCCTTGCTTCAATTTTATCGAGCGTTCATAAGATCTCGGCTCGATTATGGCTGCGATGTATATAGCTCTGCTCGTGCAAGCTATTTAAAGAAGTTGGATAGTACCACCATGCAGGAATCCGACTCGTTACGGGAGATTTCCGTACTAGTGTTATTCCGAGTTTGTATGCTGAGAGTGGCGAACCATCTCTTTACCTCCGCGGCAACTCGTTATGCTACGACACTTTTGCCAATTGCTAACTTTACCTGACAATCTGCTACACAACACAGTATTTCATCCTTCCTCTTTTTCCATCCGTTTCTACTATAATAGATTAAGAGCATCCAAACCTTTTGGATATCGCTTCAAAGAAATTTTGGAGACCTTGATTATACGAACACCTAATTTCTTAAATCAAGGTTTCAGTAAGACTCCTCCTTAGGCTTTGTACAAACCAAAGATTAATTTAGATCTTCTGCATCATGACAAGTAGAACATTTCAGCTGCAATGTTGAGGGAATACTTTCACCTCATCCTTGACACACAGGACCTATATTCCTGTGTTTACAGACGGGTCGAAGCAAACTGATGGTGTTCGCAGGTCCGTGGTGTCTTCCCGTAAGTCCTGGGATACCGTCTTGGCGACCTGTGCAGCGTTTACACCGCTCAGTGCTATGCCATATTGAAAGCACTGCGTTCAACAAAGGGCTCCCGCGGATAAATTTTCCTGCTTTGTNTTCAAGCAATCCAGACTATGCATCCAGATGATAAGCTGATCCAGAAAATCTGGGATATGGTTTTCTCGCTCCAAAGTGATAGAAAGAACATAATATTTTGCTGGATTCCCGGACATGTGGGAATCAGAGGAAATGAGGAATCAGACGTTTTCGCAAGGACGGCATTCCTCAAGAATCGCATGTATTTCTTCACGATTCCAAAAAGGGATCTCCTAAACTCCATTAAGACAAGGATTCTGAGTGAATGGAACAATGAGTGGTTGGTTGTTGAAGAGAATAAGTTCCGGCTTATCAAATCCTCTGTTGTCATGGAGCAGTTCCTGTAGGTCTGACAGGCGCGACGATGTCTTGCTAACTCGCTGCGCATAGGACATTGTCCTATTACTCATCGATATCTTTTGCTACTTGATGATGAACCCGTTTGTAAGTGTAGCTCTTCTATGACAGTGCGTCACCTACTAACTGATTGCAGGAAATACACAAGAATACGGAGACAAATTGGTCTGGCTGCAGATTTACCAACAATTCTCGGAAATGAAACGGATGATGTTAATAAATTATTGAATTTTATGAGCATATCGAGGCTCGTCCCACAAGTTCTCGTGTGGGTTTAAATTTGCATTCTTTTTTCTTTTTCCCTGTCTTCTTTCATTTTATCCTTCCTTTCCGTAATTTGTAAATTATCTTTTTAATATTTTTTTCTTTTTTATGATATAATGTGTTCGGCAGTGGTTTCCTTTTCTTTGGTTCCTTCTTTGTATTTAGATATTTGTTGAATTTATGAGGGATTTTTAGGGGAGATGGTCGATATATTCGGCGAGTCCCACACACGGGGAAGAGTCTTTACGGCTCATCTCTATGGTGCGAAACATCATTTTCCCCCATCTGCAAGGGTCCTAAATATGTTGTTATAAATTAATATTTTGTTAATGAGGGAAATAGAATATTTTTTTAGGTGCCAGAAAATGTTTCTCAGTTTTATGTCTAGTTCATTCCTTTTTTGTTGTGATTTTTCCGTGTGAGTCAGAGATCAAGATTCATTACGACAGATACAGCTATTTCTGATTTTAGTATGAGGAATCATTCATTTTCATAGGAAAGTCCGTTTCTTCTACATCGAAAACATGAGGTGTTTTGATTTTTTTGGTTTCATGAACCATTCCTTGAATCACTTGGTAACATATTCTAAATGCCCTTCGAACTGTAGAGAATGTGTGTCAGGGTCCTTTTATTCAACAATATTGATGTATCTTCGGCGTACGTTGCAATTCTTGTATCACTACTTTCAGGTAATCTGCGGTTAAATTTAAGTATAATATGGAACCTAGCGCACTGTCTTGTGGAACTCTTAATAGTGTTGGATAAAACGGTGACGTCTCGCAGCGGAATTTGATCTGAAAATTTCTCTTTTAAATAAGATTGGAACCGAGTAATCCATGGGTGGAGAAATTGATTTTTCATAAAAACACTTAGTGCCATACTTTATTGAGTGCGTAACTTACATCAATAAATACTTTTTTACTTACAGGTGTTGGCTAATGACGTCTACGATTCTATGCACTTGTTCTATGATTGAGTGGTCCTTCCGAAAGTCAAATTGATGTGTACGAATCATTTCTTTTTTCTTTTAATATAGGGATAATTCCTGTCAACAGAAGATTTCTTAATGCTTTTGACAGAAAGAGAAGTGCACTTATAGGTCTAAACNTGACAGAAAGAGAAGTGCACTTGTAGGTCTAAACTATGTTACGTTATGGATATGTTTATCAGGTTTGCGGTTAAGAATAATTTGAGAAAATTTAGGAAAAGTGTCCGACTCGTATGATTTCATTCATCATCGATGTTATCAGGGCTGTAACTTTTCTTTGCATGTTTCTTGTCATATTGTCCGGTATTAAGTCATATTTTTGCAGTGTTATGTAAGGGAAGATGGTTTATATATTTTTGACTTCTCTCGTAGCCAAATAATTTATGGGTAATGATAACTCAAAAGGTTCTTCTAAAGAGTTCATTATTTCTTCAATTGACTCCGACTTAGCAGAAAGNAACTCAGCAGAAAGAAGATTGGACGACTTTTTCCAAATTCTCGACAAATGAATGTGCTTTTTTCCTTGTCGGTTGTTCCTGGCTTATTGTTCATTTTGTTTTTTTATTGGAGAAATATTTTCGTTCAAGACCTTGTTACAAATTTTATAAAAAAAACTTGAACGGGTTCCATTGAACGGACCTGAATAGTTTCGAGAACAACCTTGCAATGTCGAAATATTACAGTGTGAGGAATATTATCCGAAGTATGTTAGACACTGAGTGCAAATATTTGGTTCAAAACTTTATTACAACCTTGTTAAAAAAAGTGAATGGATCCATTGAATACACGTCGAGAATTTTACAACTTCAGTGAGGAAACATTGTCGTATGTGGAATTGTTTCCGAATGTAGTGTGGTCACTAAAATGGAATTTAATGTAAAAGTGAAATGTAAGATATATTTTATGAAATGACATTCTGAAATATACGTTAGAAAATTTTTAGTTTACTTCGGTACTTTCTCATATTGATACGTCATGATCCTCAGAACCTATTTCTACTGCTAAGGAGGTTAAAACGAGTTCTAGAATTCTGTATTAACTCAAATCTGGTGCTGAACCGAGAATCTTTCCGGGATTTCCAGAAAGATTTAAAAAACCTTCTGAATCAGTGAGATAGATGAAACAAGCTATGAGACTTGAATGACAACGAAATGTTAAGCTAGAAGTGGGTAAAATTCTTTCGGTGATTTTAGCTAAGACATTGATAAGTTGATAGGATTTAGTGATAAAAGGAAAGTTTATATTCAAGAAAAATTTGTTTTTATGTTTTAAATTTTGATAGTATTCCAAAGATTAACTCTAGTGTTAAAATTGATCATAATTTATACGTGAAAGTGTGTGTGGGCAAACAAATGTTTATAACCACGATTAGCCTGAATTGTTCTTCGAAAAGAATTGGAAAGATGGTCGCAGTTAGAGAATTTACTTGCCTTGTGTGTCAAAGTTTGAGATTGTAGTTAAATCTATTATAAAATGGGAAAGTATTCTTGAAAACCAAATTAATTAGTAAAGAAGGACTTATCATAACGAGGGTGGGAAGATTATATCCTAGCCATTGGATCATACAGCGAAGGAGAGGGGAAAATACAATCAGGGGAGGGGAATGCGCTATGTTTCAAAATATGGCGTATGTTGTGGCGACGCTGTCCAATTAATCCAGAAGGATTCACTATCACACGTAATATTTTAATAGTGGTTAACAAAACCACGAAGTTACAGATTAATGTTTTTATTTTAAATGAAAATGGGAAAATGTCTGTGGATTGATGCATGTTGAATGATTATGATAGACGAAGTCGGGAAGCGAACGAGATGGTGTAGTGGTTAGCGCATAAATCTGGGTTCTCGGGTTGGATCCCCGGTTCCCTTTCCCACTAATATAATCCCATATTAATATAATTACCATTCAATATATCTTTTATCCAGGAAAATTAAAAAAGCAATAAAACTATCTCAACAGATTGTAAAAACTTGCGTTGTTTGCTCCATACATTCGTATTGTAAAAAATGATAAATTTATCACATTTTATTGGATTTATTGGGTTATATGACGAATAAAAATGTTTGTAAGCTAGCGGAATTTTACCGCGACCTTCAGCGGAGGGCAGTTTGGAAAGGGAAGACCTTGTGGCGAGGGTCTGAGTGAGCTTCTTTGTTCTGAAGAGGGGTCGTAAATTTGCCAAGTGGAAGGGGAATAGCGTCCTATGCATTTACGTCTGCAAGAAGCAGAAGCAGAGTGGCAAGTGTTAGAAAAATAACGAGTGGCGCAGATGAAATTTAAACAAAGAAGGGACAGAAAGATTCTTAGTATTTTCGGAATAAGGTCAGTTATCGGTGACAGATGAGGATCCGTGTACGCAGTTATAGCGAGAAGAAGTGGAAAAATACTAGAAAGAAGGCATTAAGTTTTTTTGTAAACAAACGAACAATGAAGGGTGCACGTGCTAAGACAGTCATAAAAGTTGAGACGCGCGTGGCCACTAGTTTTTACGAGGGTTGGAGCACCGGATGGAGGGAAAGCGTATGAGAGGTAGGTTCGACACGCAAAATTTCAAAATCCGTCAAAATCAAGTATAACTTTGTTAATAAATAGAAAAAGGTGCATCTGGTTAAAATCAGTGAGGGGATGTATGGAAAAAGACGAAGCCTTGATATACTGGAAATTTCCCAAAAGCAAGTTTGATGATTGGTCGAGAACAAGCAAACGTAATTCAAAATTTCACCAATCAGAGAGACTCCATGTGGAGTAGCAGGTAAACTTAATTGGACTAAAAAAGTCAAGTGATTTGGGAATTTAATACAAGAAAGTGGGAGTACAAGTCTAGCCGGAGAAGTAAATTAAGGTGAGTATTAGCCACTACACCACCCCGTTTCGTCACGATTGGTATTTTAGTTAAGGTGTTACCCACTACATCATCCCGTTTCGTCACAATATAGAGGCGTCTATCTTGTAACATTTTCCAAGAATTACCTCCTTCTTGTTGTTTTGGATATTTTTTGGTCAAGAACCAAATTTAAAAATTCGTCGATGCACGCATTCAAATCCTTTCATCGACCATTGAGGAACGTTTTCTCATGAGGTTTTACAGAGATTCCCTCTTCACTTTAAAAGTTTACAACAGGCTCATTTTCCCCCGAATATATAACACTAATAACCTAATTAATAAAAATCGTACTGAATAAAAATAATAATTTTACTTTACATGAAACTAACATTGTTCCCATTCTAAGGAAACAAAATATAATAATTGATCAAACGATGATATATGAAAACTGACTAAGAAAGTATAATGTGCTACTTTTAATAATCTTATGAGATAAAATTATTTTAGAATTTTTTTCTTCCGTACCCAACCTATCGGAAAATCTTCCTATTCATTTGAAAAATATCTACTGATGTTTCGATGGACTTGTAATTTTGAGTATTTCTCCTCTTGAGTAAGACAACGAACGATCTACGGATACCGTATTGACTTTGTTCTCGTCTACAATCATCATTTAATTGAATCACTTTGAATTTACAAACTGATGCAGAGAGATTATCTAAAATTTATAATTGTTTATTTTGATAGTTTGTTTCCATGTAATTTATTTTCTATATAATTATTTTATTTGTTTATGTAGTTACCTTGCTTTCATTTTGTTACCTTGATAAAATTAATTTATTGTTTATATACTACAATCACCTGACGTTGACAGTAAGCAATTGTTGAAACGTTGTAATATTCAATAAAATAGGCTACTTAGAAGGTCGGAATAAATATTCCAATTAAAGCTATGGGATCCATCCAATCAATAAAGTGGAGTAAATATGTTCAGATATTTATTCCTACTTATAAGCGAAAGAAATATCAGATGATTCTTTCTCTTTCTGAATCGTGGGGTCAATTATCACCGAATAAGAAAATAGGTCTGCGTTGAATGTGATGCTCGTGGAGAAAAGGGTAGAGGATAGGCAATTCTGATGGCTCGGACAAGTAAAGCGAATGTCCAAATTGCGCAACTCCAGAATGATCTGTGAGGCTCGGTGTGAAGGAAGAAGAGAGGGAGATCGCGGCGGAAATGGAATGACAATATCAAGGATGCTCTGCGTGAAAAAGAAATAGTATGGTCATAAGACATGGAGATTTTAGATCTTAATTGAAACGAATTGGAAAACAGAAAGACGACATTTGTCTATGTGGAAAAGGTAGTGAAACGCAGGATCATATTATGTGGGATTGTGACTATTACGTACAAGAAGGGGCACGGTATCTAAAGAAATATAAGGACGCTAACGTACTAAATACTGGAGACTGTCGGACTGTGAAGGATAAACTCAGAAATAAAATATAATTTATTAAAAAATTAGGAGAAGTACTTTCAGCTTTAAGATAACAGTTAAACAGACGATGGCAACCATCTTGAAGAGACAGGCGCTGGAGAAAAATCAAACAGCATCTGGACGGAACCGGCAAGGTTGCGCTGTGCAACCCGGAATAATTAATACCAGTGACTGAATAGCAGTGAATAGACCCTCTTATTACATATGCTAAGGAGACGAGGAAGCCGAGAGACCTAATAAAATTAAGGGAAAAAAAAAAGAATGGTCACGGCCGAAGACCAAAGCGAAAGACAGAAAGGTCTAGTGTGCTCTCACCCACCTCTACGCAGCTTGCTAAAAGAGGATGAAGAAGTAAATTGAAGGTGTGGTATTATAAGAACTAGTTTAAAAATACAAAAATTTTCGATCCCGTTTACGCTTCTTAAATGAAAACCATTGAAGAAAATTAAATAATTTATGTGTTATTTGATCTGCAAAACGCGGGGAATTCGCAGACACGCAAGGGGTAATTTCTATCAGTCGCTTCGCTGAGGAGGGGATGACCGGCGCGCTGTGGTCGGGCACCGCTTATCGCTTTCTAGTAGCAAAAACAGCCAAATACAAAAAAAAATCCCTTCCTTTTTCCAATATACCCTCCTCCATTATCTATAAATAACGCCAGTATACCATGGTCACCACCGCAGTCCTCGATCATATTCCTTGGTTTACACCTCGACACCCGACTCACGTGGAAAGATCACATCGAAACAAAAATCAAACAGGGCAACAAAAAACTCGCTCAACTTCGTCCTATCATGCTCCTCCATAAACTGCGAATCTTCACTCGTCCTCTTCAAAACTATTCTTCGACCCCAATTACTATACGCTTGCCCCGTATGGTATGTACAACGCTGCTCCCACACACATCCGCAAAATTCAGGTTTTTTTAAAACAAAAAACTCCGTTTAGCCAGCAAAGCACCCTGGTTTATCCGATATTCCTCTCTTCATAAAGATTTGAAGATTCCTTTCATTCACGACTATATTCACGCAATATCACATGATTTCTTTATTTCTCTTCCAAAAATCCCAGACGCTGCCCACCTCCACATCGGCAAAGTAGGTCCCCTCACTACCAGAATACGCAACCGTTACCCTCTTCATTTATATTTAATAGTTCACTCTGAAATTTAATTCGCCAAATTAGGAAATCCTTAGATGGTGCTCAATGAGTTTCCCCAATCTTACTTGTTTGTCTTATGTTTTAATAGTTGTTATAGTATTTTATTGTGCATGTGTAACATTCAACATCTGATGGAGCTGCGTAGGTGAGCAATGTATACTCAACTAAGATTTAATAAAACATTTTTAAAAACAGCCGTGCAGATTGTTCCATGATTATGTCAGAGAAGCGTGAAAGTATCTCGAGGAAGTTTTCTACACAGTGGCGTTTATCAAAGATGTAATTCGATGAATAATAATTGAAGATAATTATAAGATGAAGGAGATGAAGGTAATACAACAATAATTGAAGATATTGTCTCGTTATTTAAAGATATTGTAGCTGAAGAAGCAGTGTGAATAAGTTTATTGATTCTCAAGAACCCGTCTTCTATTTTCCTCGTATACATTATTATTTATATTATATTTATTATTTTAGATAACAAACACGCTATTTAATGTTTTCAAGAGAATAAATATGGGTCTTAATCATTATTATGAAATTTTGAGAAGTAATAATTTTCAAAATCTTTCCGAATACTTTCCAGGTATTGAACCCTTTATTTAAAACTGACCATTAGAGACATGTAATTCGATGCTCTGTTTAATGTGAATAGTGAGAAAATAGTATTCTGAAATGTTCATACGAAAGCTGAACGGCAGAGTAAAAAATTAACTTAAAAACCTTTTTTTTAAACAAGCTTTTGTATAAAAAGTGCTCTACAAAAAAGTAAAAAAATAGTAAAATTGAAAATAAAAAAAATAACTACAGTAGATACTCGATTATCCGGAGTAATGGGGGAGGGGTCGCACGGATAAATAATAATATTTAATAAATTATGTACAAACGTGTGTACTATGTCGTGTTTCTTGTAATTTAAACGATTTTTCTTCAGTTGTTTTTATCAAGTTCATTACATCATGGAAGTCTAGGAACCTACATACAAGTGAAAATAGTTGGATTCATATATGTTGTTGGAATTTTTTTTCGGCGGGAGAGTGAGGACCACGGTGAATCGTGAACATGGTTAATCAAAATCCCTTCCTTGGTCACTCATCACAGGTGCAAACACTTAGAAGATACATAAACGTAAGTATTTTTAATATATGAAATATAAATTTTAAAAGCTTGAGGGTATTTTTCATAAATTTTAAAGTAGTATAAGTACTTTCGACGCTTGAGACCTAAAGCTTTCAAAATTTATATTTTAATAATATTTACGTTTATCTATCTTCTAAGTAATTTTCTTAAATATTCTTTATAATAATCACATTAATAAACTATGTAATTTCTCAATACATCTCACATGTCGCATAACTCGAGTTTTTGTCTTAAGTCTTTTTTTTCGAATGAATTGTGTCATCTTTTATATCTTTTTTCGACTAGACTGAATACAATGATCGTAAACAATCTACAAAAATTACAGTGTTCGAAATAATTAGTAGTCACCATGTGGAACATCTCGACTAATGACAATTATTGTTCATTAATGATTAGTTCGTTTTTTTTAAGGTTTACGTATAAGTAAACAAAATTAATTTTCTCCTACTTGTGTTCTTCTTTCTTATCTACACTACCGATTCAGGGATGCATTTCGTACTCGCCATTACTACATGATCCCGAGTCGTCTGGAACAACTTACCTCTCCTGGAAGTTTGTAAACTTCTTGTAGGTACTCCTAAGTGTATTATATACACACAGTTTTTTCTATATGAGAACACATAGAATTACCAAAACACTTCACTATTCATCTCAAAACTATCAGCAATAGCAAAAACACATAATAGTAATAGCAACAGCAGGTACACAACAAGAAAATATTGTGAACCTAAACCATTTAGTTCAATGGACTTTTTATGGTTGATGTCTACTTTAAGAGTAGGATTTGGATGACATGTTCGCATTTATAATACATAGGACAGAAATAAATAAAAATATTTAGGTATATTTTTTTCTCTGAAGTCTCAAGATTTACTTGTTTCACTGTGACAAAATAAGCATTGAACGTATATATTTTGATGTACTAAAGGAAGTAGGAGTTCCCACCGGAACATCGCGACTAGAAAGTCATCCAACATGAGGTCCTTTCGTTTTTTCTGGCGGTTTTTACGCAATGCTTCCCTTGGACCAAGATCACTGGTGCAAACAGGAAGAGGAACGGAATCTCTTGAGATTTCAATAGAGGTTTCTCTTATTTCATAAGAATAAAGATGGAATTATTACGCAAGAATGATTATTAATAAAACTGAAATAGGTAGTAAGCGTCGGTACTACTGTCGTTTCGTATTATTTTTCTATTAAGTAAGTGAAAATATTCCGTGACGTATTATGTATATAATAAATGTATAATTAAATCTGTTACACAACAAGAATTTGACTCGTCGTTGCCATGTCACGAAACTTTTTCCGCCATTTGCTGCTTTTTGTGTCTCCGCGATCGCTTCTAGAAACTGTGAAGCAATTTACAGTGAATCTTTACAGGATAACACAGTATCGACCATAAACATCGGTAGGAAGACCGTAAACTGTCTAGAAACATTGCTTCCAATATACGTGAAAGACGATGAGACTGAGAAAAAAGTTATACTTAGCAGTCTAGAGAGAATAGTGCTCGAACTGAAGTTTGCCTCATACAACCTGGCAAGGCAACCGGGATTGTCCTCTTAATTACTGTTACTTTTTTGGTTTTACATGTTTTACCATACATGTCATATCTTAGAGTAAAATATATGAATAGATATAAAATATATGTTAAGTTTAGGAATAGATTTTTCTTACATATAGAAATGTTTATAGTTTGTGTCTGTGTTTACGCCGCGTAGCGTGAAGACTGATAAACCAAGAGCTTCGAGAATCGACCCGCGTGTTCTAACGAAGAAGCCCGAGAAAACCACCCAGCGATATTTTCTTTATTCCATATATTTTTTTTAAACCAAAAACAAAATACGAAAGTAAGTGATGCACAAGCATTCCCCAATCCACCCAACAATTTTTCGTAATTGAATTAAGATATTTTATTATTGATTGTTAATTTCTTACTTAAACCAGCGCAGAGTCTGTAAGAACCAGGAGCTTCGAAATTTGACCCACGAGTTTTCAAAGAGACGTAAAAATTCTGGAGAGTGCCCCACTCAATTTTCCAATTACAATTCATATGAAAAGCTCGTGGCACTAAACACCCTATAACACACTAAAATTTTAAGGAAAAGGTAAAAACACTTCGAAAAAATCCTATATTATAGTTAATAAACAAGATGATGTATTTCAACGATTAATCAGTTTCAAAATATTTATCATCACAATACAAGATAAAATCCTACAAATCATAGTAACATAATCAAGAATAGATTGCATGAACTATCTTACACATTAAACTCTTTGCAATAGCCCTATTGGCTTCCATTCGCAACGCATTCAAAGTCAAATCTCGAGTTTGGTTTCGATACGTCAATTTGTTCGTGAGTTATCGGGGGAACAAAATTTTTAACATACATACATACATAGGACAATGGATCATCGCCAAAATTTGAAAATAGACTCTTCTGGAGCCGAAGATTTTTTTTTTCTTCGACCGATTACAATACATTCCTTACACATTCTGCGAAACTGAAAAGTAAAAAAACCACTCTACAATTTTCCGAAATTCGATTTCATTATTGAATTTTAAGCGTTTTAAGTTTTAGCAGCGGAGTAAAGAGAATGAAAGACTTCAAGGTTCGAAATTTTACACATACAATCTCTAACGTGTGTCCAGGAGCACTACTGCCGTTTTTCTATTTCATTTAGATTTTTTATTTCATATTTCAACGATGATTTACATTAGATAGTTCTAAATAATTGTTTTTTAATTAAGCTGCGGGTACTTAGTACATACTGAAACCTTTACTGGCGAATGTATCCATGACTGGAAAATCGGATGAGTGGTCCTGCTATGATACGCGCACTGAAGTTTTGAACACATTTGTATACAATGTCGAAGGACTGTAGAGGGACTGTCTATAGACATGTAGACAGACAATGTATAAAGACAATCTAGAGATTTTGTCGCGTGTACACAGTTGAATGCCTCGGTCCTCTTAGTTGCTAAATATGGCTGGCCTAGTTGGGATCGCAGATTGTGCAGTTATAATCATGGACTGAGAACAAAATCGGGAGAGGAGATGTTGGTGGAAACATGAACATTTTGCAGAGGCGACTCGTTTCGGTTGCAGTTTACTTTCAACTTTGCAATTAGAAGATGTAGGGGTTTCCGAAACTTTGATTCCCGTTTGACCCCAAGAATTGTTTCAGCTTTAAACGGGAAAATAAAGAAATAAGAAAATAGATCTAGAGAAATCATTCCACCATCTTCGAGATTAGCATCGACACTGGGTTAAAGCTGTTTTTAAATGGAAAAGCTGTTTTTAAATTGTGGATTTTCTTTCTACACTTCACTTTCTACACTGGCACTTCATATTTTTTGGCCAGCTCTTTGATAACAATTTCCTTCTCAATACGAGTTTCACATTCGAGATTAGAAACTTCCCACCAACATGATGCCGCGTGAAAATCTTTAATAAATCGCACCACTCTCTCCCTAGGTCATATCTTGATAAGAAAAAAACGAAACAAAAACTACCCACGTTCAAAGAGAATAACTGGGGATCATGTCTGCCAAAAGGTCGACAGTACGAAAAGTTGCGCAATATTGTCTAAGATTTGTCTCATGTGTCCCATTCCATACGGGAGTCAAAAGTGATGCGATTTTTTTTCACAAGTGTGGCTGTAGACATGAATTTTTCTCTCGATTGTCTTAGTACGCTATGTCGCTCGACTAAGTATGCAAGTGTGTAAAAGGCTAACGGACTGGCATAGAGAGACGTATTTTATAATAGTAGCGATTATGTTCATATAACTACTAAATATTTGATTATTGATTTATAAAACGATCCTGAGTAACAACGTCGATCAAGTATTGATAATGAAAATGTACCTGAGTTAATGAGTGAAGTATTTTACGTTTTGGCTTTTTCTTTACTGTAGGGGTCAGTTTGCTGTAGGGTCAGTTATTTATTATATCGCTCTGAAGTCTTGTTCCACTCAAACACTAAATACCAGTAGATTATCAAATTCACCGGAAGTTGAAAATGTAAATCTTTGTCTCAGGTCCCTTTTTCTTTTTTGGGAATCTGTGATTCACTGATTTGTAAAAAACAAATCAAAAGGCACAGCCATGTTAAAATGGGAATAAACTTTCTCGACAAGAATATGTTCCACCACGTAAAAGGAATAAAAATGGCTCTTAAATATCCTATAAATACGACACGTTAAAAAACATTCTTTGTTATTGATAAAAAAATATAGCCATAGAGCGAATTATGTTACCTCCACATCGAAAGGAAATACAGGACGTTCCAAGATTAGCTTTTGTGATCAAAGCATTTTAATAACAAGTATTACTCATTAATAATTATTCAAATACAAAACGTTGAAGGATGAGACAAAGTGATCTTCAAAATCTTTATAAATCGCATGCACGACTATAGAATTTTCGCAAACTTAAAGACTTTCCATAGCTTGATTAACATTTGAGGCAAATTTAAATTCACACTCCCAACGATTCAAAATAGGCCGATAAAATTGATAGGCTATACGACTCGCTTTCAACAAAAAATTATGCGAATTATTAACAGACAATTTAAAAAGGCTAAATGCCCCCAAAGTTCAGTACAAAAGAAACCCTCCAGAGATGGCAGCACTTCTGGGTCCAATTATATTACAAGCTGTTCTCCGGAATTGATTCATATTACTTTATATGGTAAACAGATTTAATATTTTACATTAGTGATATTCTAATTAACTTTTTGGTATTCAATAAAAAGTGGTTTCCAAAATTATTTTTAGAAATTTCACTCTAAAGAGAAAAATTGACTTACAGTTCGCTACCCCGCTAAATGCGTGACTCAAATAGGCAATCATATTATGAAAAGAAAAAGCAGTGTCGTCGGGAAGGTGACAATTGTAACAATCCCAAGACAAATCGCGGTTTCGAGACGCATGCGTAGACAGACATTTCCCTGGCCTCTCGCACCCCGACCCCTCACTGAATGTCACACCAACTCCCTCGCTAGAAGCAAGTAAGATCTGGAATTTTGGAGCCTAAAGGGACATTCATCGTCTCATAGGAGTGGGGTTGCGTCTTCATCGTCTTTCGTGTTTTTACTGTAGTATAATTTCAGTTAAAATTTTCATAATATGCGCTTGCAAAAAAGTGAGTTTTTAATGAAATCTTGAACTTTATCCGACGAGTAAGATCAAGTTCTTTCATATTATAAAGTATTGTTCATCTGAATACTTTATTCAATAAAACATAAATTCATTATTTTCAGACTATATTACCACAATGCAAATACGGAACATTGTATAAACAAGAGACAAAATTTCAACTGGAACAGTGTTAGAATTAACGACAATGAAAAAAAGAAAAACTACAAAAAGAAAGCAATATTGGGAATAATGTATATAAAATTGAACAATGATAGTATTAATTTACAGTCTGATACAGATAATTTCTCTGACATATATCTCCCGTTCCTTTGTTAAATGATTTTCAAATGTTGTCATCACCGCACTGGCATCCGTTGACAGCTCCTCTTTAAAAAAATTGAAATTTCAGTTACGACTTGTTCTCTCACGAGGATGCATCTGCTTGTATTATGATGCCAATGATTGTTTTATTACATCGACAGTAATGTTTTTAAGTGATGTGCGCTGCTTTAAATGTTTGTATTAAGTGAAATACTAGTTTTTTCTAAATGTATAAATTTCATATTTATCTGAAGAGTCAAAACGTTGTGTTTCAATCTGTGTTGGACCAATTGTTTGAAAATGATCAATTTGTGTTTTATAGAATAAAGTTCTTTTAGTGGAGTTGGAGATGCTGAAAACAACTTATATCTTTCGTGCTCTGATTAAAATAGACATGCGTGCGAATGTCTTTCTCATCCACCTAATTAAGACCGAAGAGAACCTTATCAATTTTCTCTCTCGTCTTGTTACAACCAGCCTACGTCGTTAGCAGCGTTCTTCATTTCGTTCGCCGTCGCGTTAATACTCGCACCGGCTTGCTCCGAGTCCCAGAGAGCTCTGGGCGAGAAAGCTGCCTGCCTCCAGGGTCGCTGGCGACGGCGGAGCGGACCTCCTATCGAGAGGCAGCTCACCGGAAGCGGAGCCGCAGACTGTTCGCCGTGCGCGTGGAGAAAGTGGTCGCCCTCACACCCGCCGTCGCTTTCGATCGGATTCACAGGAAAAACCTTCGTCATCATGCGAGATAGAACTTTCATCTCAAATGAGTAAGATTACGAGCAATTATTCCTTTGTGACTTATAACTGCACTATGCTTATAACTGTTTCACAGTACGCTTGTAATTGCTTCCCTTGAAATATGTATACTGCATGTTAATGAGATCAATTATGTTAGAATGTACAGCATGTAATAAAGAAGAGATACCTAATTGAAAAAAAGTCTATTCTGGTGACCCGCCTAACGAATTACTCCAGTAGCTGGAGGCTAAAAATGGGTTTTGCTTTGCAAGAAATAGGGTAATTATGTTTCTTAATATATCATTTATATGAACCCTTTAATGAGAACTGAAAGTTTTCGACCTTGTCGTTCTTCTGCGTTCAAAGCCACGTAAAGAAATTTCACCTATAAATTTAGTTTTTCTTCAATAACTCGTTTTAGTGTGATGAAGAGATCTTTTATCAATCTTGAAGGTCACAAAATTTCCAATAGATTTAGTACATAACATTTTTGCATGTCGCAAACAGATGTTAAGATGTGGAGCTAGATATTTCGAGTAAAATTTGAAGAAATGTTCAAAAATAGCTATCGCATTTTAATTGATAACTTATTAAACAATTATTTTAAAAATTAATTATAAAATATATATTTTCAAGCAAAATTGGTAACAACTGATTTTATAGAGGATACAATTTCCTACGAGATAAATGCATTATTTGACAGATTGTATAAAACAGAAGGTGACAAAAGAAGCAAATGTATTTGGGTGGACGTAAGCAAAGACTGTCTGACAAATGACTTTTCTTAAAATACAATTTAGCCAAATATTGAAATGAACTGACATTTCTATTGAACGAAAAATCATATCATTATTTTTCTAACGACATAGCCTTTGAACAACCAGATGAGATTATTTAGATGGCCCGGATACGACACAAGAGTACCTCTCTAAATTTAGAAGAACGAAATATTATTTCCAAAAATGTTCTGAACTTTGTTTTTGATTTCTAGAAAGACAATGATCTAATTTACTCTCGAAAAGCGAGTTCCATGGAACCATCACAGAAATTCAACCCCCATACTTCAGAAAAGCTACAAATAATATGTGTCAGGAAACGGACTACGTATAAAATATTCACATAAGTACGAGCATATGGAATTGGTATAGCCTGACCCCCCAAAAAGGAGAAGACATTCAGTAAAGTGTCTTCAATGTGTGTTTTAATAATGCTTCATAATGGGGTTCTGTATTTAATTAAATATTTGTAATTAAATTTTAATTGTAATTTTGTACCTTTGATTTACAGTGTATTTATAACTACATTATTTGTAATTTTCTGTTTCAAAATTTTCTAATTTTAATGCAGTTTTAGTTTACATATACAATACTCCATTACATTACGCAGCATGATATCACTAGCCTTATTATTGCAAAATGAAATAACAGTAAGTACCCCATAACAATACTGTATATGTTAGAAATTTGTTTTGGTAAGTGTTTTTCTCAAATAAAAAACATCATCGAGCACAGATCCAGCATCACGGTACGAACTCACGTGAATTACTGGCGCCTGAAGGTTTTAGCAACAACTTCCGTTCGAGATCTTATTTAAAATTAAAGATTGCCAACATAACAAGCAATATGCCAAATCCTAATACCTCCCCTTGAATATTACTTGTTCTTTCATATACATCAAAAGTCGTATAAAAATATACACTAAGAGAAAAAAATAAAAAACAAAAGAAAGAACAACACTTATTTAAACGCACACCCTTAAGCTGTTTCCTAATACCATTATTCCCCTTTTGATGTAACCCACAAATTCTCTCATGTAGCTTACAAACATAATTTTTATCCCGAACTACATAACAAGTTGGTTGTGCAAAGAAACATTTTCTGACAAGGAACCATTTTGGTATGCATTGGGAAAATCTAGGTGTCAAACGTACCATCTTTCTGCTCAATAAAAATGTAATATACTTTATTTTCACCACTGGTCTATAAACATTGTCATTGTCCCTTAAACTTGTCTGTGTCCTTGAGCAATAAAATTTGCTTATAAACTTTCTGGGACCCCTTCCTTGTAACTTAAACCCTTTATGGGATCATATTATGCTTCAGAACCCATTCCCATGTTTCATTTCGTCTATTTTTGAATTCTCTTCGTTCATGGCCTCTTTCCACTTCTTTTCTTTCTCACAACTTACTGCTTCATCATAATTTTTTCGTTATATCACCACTGAGTACTGATTAGCGTTACATGTGGCATCGGCCCGACAATCATTAGTTTTCTTCACTCTTTATCTTACGCCCTTTCTGTTCTTCTAAAGATAGAAATTCTTCTGATTTGTTATTTGCTTCAGTATTTCTCAATTCTTGAATATCTAGATTCTTCCCGTAATTATTAAATATATTTTTCTGCTTTCTTAAATTATCCTCCATCCTCTGCTATTTCATTCCTTCACATCTCCATTTTGCAAAATTACAGGATTCCCTCTCTCTCTCATATCCTGTCACACACTTAAGAGAAAAAACATTTTCATTGAACATCACATCCCTGTTGATTGGAATATTTCTTGACTTTAAGTTCCATAATTTTACTCCACTCACATCCTTCTCAACACCAAGATATATGCATTCAGTAGATTTTATATCCAATTTCCTGTCTCCGTGTATCACCTTGGATCTTGCTTGATATTCGAAAACTCTTAACTTACTTATTACTATCATAGTAATTTCCCTTCCAGTTCAAACCTCCCAAAGTGCCTAATAACAAATAGGGGAATATGGACAATAATTTCGTATGTTACAAGCACTTTTCCGAACGTTGGTCCAAACATTCCTTGGAACACCTGATTTTTATTTGCATGCATCTCACAATGTTTAGCAGGGTTAGGTTTACTATATCAATTTTCCTATTTCAATGGGGAGTTTGGGGTTCCGTTAATCTATGTTTTACTCCCTCATTTTTCAAGTAATCTTCAAATTCCTAAGACGTATACTCTCCTCCAATGTCTGATGAAAGTACTTTAATTCTTCTTCACTAAGCAACTTCATCACTCTCCTTAAATTCTTGCAACTTTTCAAACACTTCACTCTTATGTCGTCAAATCCTAATGAAACAAATTTAAAAATCATCTACATAGTATCGCTCATCTTCAGTTAGATCTGTTTCCATGGGAGTATAGGAGTCCCCATCTTCAAGTCGCACACGGTTTACTTGGCAACAAGTGAATATTGATTGCACCAGCGTATTTAAAATAAATAAATAAATAAATTTAATAATGATTTCAATTATACATATATTAAGACGTTTGAGAGTATATTTGTGTCCAAATTTACGTGTTTATATGATTTTTGCTGAACCGTTTGGAGATCCCTCATGCGTAGGTCTCTTGTGCCTCCTCCGACCCCGCCTACGTATGCTACCTCTCTGAACACTACGTTTCCCAAATCTTTTTCTTCTGAGTTTGCCCTGAATACAAATGTCACATTGTTGTTTGGGATCTGTAAGACTTTCTTTCTTATTTTAATTTTCTACCCTCATCAATCTTCAGAACTTGTATCTTTCTCAAATCTTGATCAATGCAGATGTAGGAACACCAATTCCTACATGTAACTACCTAGACATATCCTACATATAGTACATACCTTCGTACTAATAACGTACTGAAAGCTCCCCCATGCAACAAACGCACGTTGCATGTTCGCCATGTTTGTTTACTGGCTTCCAAGGCAATACCACTCGCCACGCCAAGGAATTCTCATAACAATAAACAAACAAGAAGCTAGAACCATACGACTCCATGACAGCAGAGAGAAACTCTAGGAGCCGCTTACTGACCTGTTCGGTTCATACAACTTGTTAAGAAACTTCTGGAGAATACCAAGACTACGACACAATGCTATACCTCTCAGACAGTCATATGTCTTTGTTTAGGTTATACCTGCTAGCAACCAGAAAATCATTCTCTCGCCAGCTGTCGGACTGAACACATCGTTCTAAAGCAGCTCCGAGTCGAGTACGTAACCTCCGAAGTAATCCAATCTTCGAACTTACGCTGACGACGCTCATGCTAGTCAAAATTCAGAATCAAATTTGACTACGCCAGACTCGAAAGAAATTTCATTTCAACGGGACCCCGATCAAAATTTGAGGAACTCAAATCCTCGGGTACGTCCGTCATCAGGGGAACGCTATTTCCCAAATTCGACGAGTCCAGGCGTTCCACGCAACGCCGTGAACGACGTCACAGGAGTATTCTCCGGGCCGAGATCATCGACCTCAAGGATCGATACGAGACAAACCATTTCGGCGACTTCAACCGGCCGCGCCACCGCAACCGGAGGATCCTTCGACCCAGAATCATCGACCTCAAGGATCGATAAAGAAGCACACTTCCTACGACGACTTCGACTAGTGGCGTCATCGCTCAAGAGGCCGCTGCACATTCCGTGGACTGTTACTACCGGCGCCGCCTTCCGTCGATGCAGAGAACGCTAAACGACGCCTGTTATACGTGAGCAATTAGTTCACACGGAACTTCCAATTTTACCGTTTGTCGTCTTGTGCGAGTCATTTGTTTGTCCCCATGCGACTTTGTTTATTTACGCAATAAATCTTGTTCTTTTGAACCATACTCAGATTATTTATTTTGGAGAGGAGGAGGCGTTATTGTTAATACAATAAAAGATCTTCCCCGACACAGTGTCCCAGTCTTCTATGCCATAATTCTTCCACTGATCTATTTGCTCTCTATTTTATCACTTAAGGTTTCTTTAATGTCAGCCTTTTCTTCAGGATAAAATGATTGACCGTTTCACCATCACCGTACACGTAACAGAGCTCATTCCGTTTTACACCAATGTTCGGTTTGTACGAGTATTTTTCTCTATTGTTTCCGCTCTACCCCCGTCAAAACTAACTTTTAGATTGTTTCTCCATGACGTGAGGCTGGTTTTAATATCAGGGACATACAAAACTCCACTGAGCCATCCATACCAATACATTGTGAAGTTATTCATAGCAAAACAGAACCTTTTGGCGGCCATCATGAATGCTGACTCCATTGATAAAAAGGTGGCGAATCAATGGAGTCAGAACTGATGATGGCCGCTACGCGGTGAAAAAACCTTATTAACTAAGAAATAAAAAAAATTGATAGTATTACTACATCTTCTTTGTACATTAATGTGTATACCACCAACACCAAACGTCGACATACAATCTATTTCCTTCTTTATTAATGTTGTCTACTGTTGCATCAGCCTTGCTATTGTCGAATGAAGTCAATTCACTTTTCACGTTTCCTTTGCAGATTGTGTCGTATGCATACTTCATTTCATCTTCATTTTTGAGACTTAAATTTTATTTTGTTAGTTTGGATTTCTTGAACTTTACTCTTATTCCTCTGCCCCGTTCCTTCGCGGCGACGCCTCTTCGTACCCCGCCGAGCACTGCAGACAGCGTCGGTTTACCTTTACCGCCTGGCTGTCTCACCTCAGCTCGTCTTTTACATGTAGAGTGACAAGAAGTCGTACGAAATTCCAAGGAATATTGAGTAGATTCTCATGCTTCGGAAGATCTTCTGAGCGCGCATCATCGTCTAAGAAGCTCATAGGTTGATCAAATTGGTCACCCTTGTTTTTGTCTCCGTTGGTTTCTCATGAAAAAGTAAAATAAAATTGATGATTCAGTGAAAATGTTGAAGTAATTTTAGGAAAACTGTTTTATCAATTTTGGTTGAACCAAATAGTCAGTTAACGCGAACCTATCCTTCCGCTTAACGTAACTTACGTGTCCTGTTTTGCGGCAGAAAGACCATTACGGCTGTTTTCTGATTGTTCCCATCATACTGGTGGGGGTGTTTCAGTGAACCTAATCAGATGACGCGACATCCATGATTCTTCTACCTCATATAAAGAACTCTGCCCGTGCTGTCCACTGGACCTCGTCCCCGCGTACTTTAAACACGCAGTGTCTGCTTGCACGCTATTGCCGCGCAACCAAATATCGCGTTCACACCGTGTCGACCACTATGTGACGCAAATACCGTGCGAATAACTACTCTTGCTCTCTTGTACAGCATCTCAGAATATTATTGCCCAGCGTGGCTTCATGACGGGCACACACAAAAAATAGATTCTCAACATGAATAAGATGGGCGTGAAATAGGTTTCATCTGATCCCTAGGAATCCCTACCCATCCCGGTTTAAGTAGATAACAGTAAATTATTCTAAATTCTGCTTTAAAGAAATAAATGAAATATGCTTATAACTCTAATTAATATACAATATTACTAGTGCAATCATTAAAAAATGTCTACTAACTCACTAGCTACTCGTGAAATATTCGCTGCATTTGGTTAACTATTCGTACTACAAACATGCAATCGATGTGGTTTTGTAGATAATTTAATGTTTTGAATTTATCACTTACATGTTTCGTTGTAGGTGCTGTCGTTTAAAAGATTTTTTGCTATGTTGGGCGTAAATTCATAACTTTCACAATTTTAGGGAACATAATCAATTTTGATATATCTCGATAACTATTTCACGGACAATACCAATTTATTAACTATATTTCTCGGAATTTACTAAGCGATGGAAGAGGTGAGCGAATTTCTGAGAAAAACATTGTTGGAATTTACTTCAATAAATCAAAGAGAATATCAAAAATTTCAACATTATTCCCGTGCAAATTGGCGCGTGGTGACGTGCTGATGTCCAAAATTTGTATTTAGAGATAGTACCCTGGTAAAAATAACAGACTAAAAATCAAAATTACACAGGAAAATGTTTAGGTTACTAGACCAATACCCACTAAATAAAAAACACAACAATCTAATAAAACAAGAATATATTGTTTATCGTAGCGAATTATAAATTTCGTAGACCTTACACTAAACTCCTATTCTTTTCAAATAAAATTGTCATAGCGTTCTTATATGCTATATCTCATTGGTTCCGGTATCATTTGATATACATCTCATGGTGATCTATTGTTAAATTTTCGTCCCACGCAATATTAAATCGATTCATAAATACTTCTAATAGTTCTTTATCGGATTGGGTGTTCCCTAACATATTTAAAGTGAAACCTTTACACAAGAAAGGAAACAAACTGAATATTGGAAATTACCGACAATTACCTTTACTACCCACTATCTCAAATATCCTAGAAATATTGTTCTATAAGTGTCTTCTAATGTTTTATCATAAAATAACATTCTCTCTGACGATCAACATGGTTTTAGAAATTCCTTTTCCACTACAAGCGCCATATTTTCTTTCTTAAACGATGTTACCACAACTCTTGACAGTGGACAAAATCCTCATGGTGTTTTTCTTGATTTACCCAAAGCATTCGATGTCATCGATCACGAAATTCTCCTTTCCAAATTGCATTCTTTAGGTGTTCGTGGACTTCCAAATCAATTACTAACTTCTTATTTAAAAGACAGATATCAACAGGTCGAAATATCCCATACTAAAAATAAAATACTTCTGCGCTGTCTTTCACAATCAAAGCCACTTACTTGCGGAGTACCCCAATGTTCAATTCTCGATCCTACACTCTTTTTATTGTATGTGAACGACATGTAATCATCCAGATCAGATTTCAAAATGGTTCTTTTTGCTGATGACAGTAATTTACTATGTAAACACGTCAACGATCAAAACGTTTTGTCTAACCTTTCGACTTGGTTCCATGCAAATCGTCTCATTAAACACTGAAAAAACTGTGTATGTCATTTCACAATGGTATCATAAAATATTTACGCCGTTTCTTTTTCTTTAAACGGAACACAATTAAAAACTGTTACGAATACAAAATTCTTAGGTCTCCATATTCAAGACAACCTCAAATGAAATTGTCACGTTGACAATCTTATATTCCCAATTGAACACATTTTTTACCCAATCCGAATCTTAGTTAATGTAGTTAGTCCACATTTTTCCCGTTGCGCATATTTTGCAAACGTTTACTCCCATTTACGTTACGGCATTACCTTCTGGGGCAATTCCGGTCAGAGCATTCAAACTTTCAGAATTCAGAAGAGAATAGTTCGGATAATTTGTAAATCTCACCCCCGAAACTGTTGTACACCTTTATTTAAGGAATTAAATATCTTAACACTTCCCTGCATTTATATTTATGAAACGGTCGTGTTTGTTAAGACCAAATTACTGAAGTGTCACTCTTGCTTCATACGAAACAGTCTCGTTCACGAACACAATACTCGCAATAGTAATAATATTCATCGTCCTAGAGTGTCAACCACACTCTGCCAAAAATGACCATATCATTCGGGAATCGTTCTAGATAATTCCCTGCCCAAAAATATAAAAGATATTATGAAATTGAATATCTTCAAATCCGCGGTTAAAAGTTACCTCCTGCACCAAAGCTTCTACAACGTGAAATAATTTATTGATTTTAATAAAAGTTAAATCCGTCTTGCACTCTATCACGCCATTGCTGTTGTAGTTTTAAAATAACTTATAACAATTTCAAAAACTATTTTCTTGCACGATTTTGTCTTATGCCTCACATTTAGTTTTATGTGTACTCAACTTTGGCACGGTTGTGTACATTAATTCTGTAGCCCCATCCTGATCCCGATTTTGCTCCGTTTTTCCTTCAGTTAGATGCGTATTTCTTGTATAGGTTCTCTAGGTTTTTGTTTAGGGGCGCTTTTATTGTAACAATAAATTGTGAATTTAGTGTTATTTCAATTCGATTGATTATTAAACACTAAACTCAGAAATCTATAATTCGATAATAATTCGTACATGTAAAATATTTTGTGTGAGTTGAATTACAAACGAGTTAATATTCTATTAGTTTTATAACACGCAGCTTACTTTTTATATTATCTTTTTCTATTATTTTTGCTGAAATTTTTGAATCCGCCTCCGCCTTACGGGCCCTTGATCGGAATTGATGGGATTGTCCCTTGCTTGCTTCCGGAGAGTAAATTCGTTTATTGTCCTTCACGTGGTAGTACGCAGTTTGTACCGCTTTAAAAAAAATTGTTTATTTATTTATTTATAACTACTGCACCTGCAATACTACACGTATTTGTTCTATTTTCCCCTTGTGTGCCTGTACCCCAGATATACGTGTCCTTCTGTACTGCGTTGGACAGTGGTGAGAGTTTACCTTTTCTTTTGATCACTGGTCAAATATTTGTGACAAATAATGCCCTTGAGATAATCGTCAGAAGCACATCCGCTCGGCACATTTTAATCTGACCTTCACTCGCTAATTTCTTCACAAAGGATGTAAACATTATGTAAAATTAGAAAACAATATTCCGATGTCAATGTAATTTAATTTCTTCTTGTACAGGTTAACGGGTTAAACTTCCTTTCAAATGTTATGGACACATAGAACAACTTCGTAATATTTTTGTTAATACTTTTTTCTTGAAAATATTATGTGTAGGCTAACTTAAGGAATCTTCGAAGTTGTATTAGCGCCACATTTTTTCTATAAGGAAACTTTTTCTTAATATCTTATTTTCTCCCGTCGTACTAACCCAAAGATCCCGTGCTGAATTTTTTGGTTTTTGGGTAGACATGGACAACAGCTTTCCTTATACGGATTCTTTTCAATTCAATAACTTCTAATATGTTTATTCATCTTCAATTATTTATTTGCGATCATCAACTTCAAATAACAGAAAACTTAGGATTAATATACTGTGGAAAATTTGAAATCGAAGAAAGTATGCTAAGTTTTTCATATCTATGAACTCAAGGGGCACAAATTGTGAATCTAGTATTGTTATGTAAAATAAATACAAAAAATAATTGTGCTTTAAATGAAAGGGGTGAGCTGAATTATTAGCTTGATTCTTGACACCCATGAGGATTCAAATATATTTTGGAGGATATTCACAAGTTTCATTTTCCTTTATTTTGACTTCGTTTTGTCCATGGCTTCTTTCCACTTATCTGCTTTCTGAAAACTTACTGCTTCATCATAAGCTTTTGTTTCTATTACCACAAAGTACTGACTAGTGTTAGAAATGCTATCTGCACGTCGATAACAAGTATTCTTCGGATTTCTTGTCCTTTCCTTTCTTCTAAGGATTGGTTGCAATTCTTCCATTATGTTATTTGTTTTAGCATTTCTTATTTCTTGAATTTCTATTTTCTAGCTTCCTGTAGTTCTTGAATATGATTTCTGGCTTCTTGAAAGGCTCCTCTGTCCCCTGCTGTTTCCTTTACATAAATCTTCTTTTAGTAATAACATAGGATTCCATTTTTCATTCTTTATTTCACACTTAAGAGAAAAATCATTTTTATTGAACACTACATCCCAGCTGACCTTAATTTGACTTTAAGTTCCATAATCTAAATCCACTCGAGACCAAGATATATGCATTCAGTGGATTCTAGATCCATTTTCTTGTCTCCATGTGTCAACTTGGATCGTGCTTGACATAAAAAAATTAATTTGCTTATTTCTTCCACAGTAATTTCCATTCTAGTCCAAACCTGCCAAAGAACCTCATAATCAATAGAAGAAGATGGACATTAATTTCATATGTTACATGCACTATTCAGGACCTTCGCCAAAATTTATTTGGAGCAACTGATTCTAGAAGCATGCATTTTACAATGTTCACCAGGGTTAGGTTTACTATTTCACATTTCTTTTTCTTCAGTCGTGTTGAGGAGTAAGAGGTGAAATTATTCCCCACTTTCTTGGGTAATCTTCAAATTCCTTAGAGGACTCCTACAATATCAGATAAAAGAACTTTTATTCTTTTTTCCTGATCAACTTCAACTTTCTCCTTAAATTATTGGAAGTTTTCGAACATTTCACTCCAATGTCTTAAAATCCTTATGAAATACATTTCAAATGATCATAATATCGCCTACCCCTATTTGATGATTTGTACGTGGGACCTCCTATATATGAGTAAGATGTCTAGAGCACGTTTACTCCCATCTGCAAGTCGCACACGGTTTCCTTGACAAGTGCACATTGATCGCTCCAGCGTATTTAAAGGAAATAAAAATGTGAGATTCATTTTCCAATAGGTTCTATTATTATTGATTTTACAGATATTTGATNTCAAGTCGCACACGGTTTCCTTGACACGTGCACATTGATCGCTCCAGCGTATTTAAAGGAAATAAAAATGTGAGATTCATTTTCCAATAGGTTCTATTATTATTGATTTTACAGATATTTGATATTAAGAAGTTTGAGATTGTATTTGTGCCCAAATATACGTGTTTATATGATTCGTGCTGAACCATTTGGAGCTCCTTCACAAGTGGAAGCGCTAACCGCTCACTTCGACCCCTGCTATGTACGCTACTTCTCCGAACACTTCTCAAATCACATTCTTATGCTTTTACCCTGAATACAATTGTCACATTGTTGCTTGTGTTTTCTACTCATTTTCTCCTAATTTTTTATCGATCAATTCGCTTTATAACTAATATTGTCGAGTCTTTATCGTTGCAGTATAGCCACACCACTTTGTTAAGTTATCCGTAGCAATACAGAACCTTTTCTTTGAATCAACAAGAAGTTTCCATCGGTCACATCAACTTTACCGAGTAATCACAGAAACCTTCAATAATATTAAATTAAATGAAGCAGTCATATGATGTGTTGCAACGCAATCTAAAAGCCATTCATTGCACTTGGAAATAAACCCCTTTTTTTTCATTGTACACAATGCCTTAAATTCTCTCGTGGATACAGTATATACATGCTTCACTTCATCTTCATTTTTAGGACTCAGGTTTTTATTTTGCTAGTTTGGATTTCTTGTACTTTTCTCTTTGGTTTAAAAAGTTGGAAATTTATGCAGTGTCGGGGAAGATTTTTTATTGCTTCACAAATCTCAATGCTGAGGATGCTTCGCAATAAGATTCTTCCTCTTCAATATAAATACTCACAGGTTAAACAGGACAAGATTTATTATGCAGGATTAATTTGAACAAGTGATTGAATCGTAAACAATAAATAACACCAGGTGTGCAACCACAGGCGTTGAAAGCTTTGTAAATTATGTCTTTTCTCGTTCAACTCACTGCTGTGGGTAAGTTGGTTGTCGAGGTTGAAGAAGTTCTCTTCTTCGTCACGAGATGGTACCACTGGTGATCAATCCTGAAGTAGCTAGCTGATAGCTGAAGTACGATATCTTAGCGCGTGATGGCGCTGCTGGTTAAGTTTCTGCGTAGTCACGTAGGATGGGGCTTCGTGTCTTCGAATGGTGGAGTTAGTTCCACCGCTGACCGTGACAAGACGTTTCGTAGTCACTTTGAAGGTAGAGTTAACTCTGCTGCAGGCCGCGAGATAGAGCCTTGTGGTTCTCGGAGATGGAATTACCTCAGTCACAGATCGGACGAAACTTCTAGGACATAGAATTTATTCCGGCGTTTGGTGATGGAAATAATTCAGTCACAGATCGGACGAAGCTTCTTGGACATAGGATTATTTCCGCTTCTCTCGTGTCGTTTGATGATGGAATTAATTCAATCACAGGTCGTAGCTTCTTGGACATAGAATTATTTCGGCAGCTCTCGTGTCGTTTGATGATGGAAATAATTCAGTCACTGGTCGGCGTAGCTTCTTGGACATAGAATTATTCTGCAGAGCTGAGTTTCGACAAAGAATTATTTCGCAGAGCTGGGTATCTGGTTTGAGGATATATCGGTCTCGATGTTCACTCGGCCAGAAATCCCGTCGTAATACTGGGTCGAGGTGCGTCTATTGAGGTTCTCTCGAAGGTTCTTAATAAACTGACCTGAGTTCTCGAATTTTCTTAACAAATAGGCGACATACGCTTGGTGGTGCACGCGGCCCGGAGTCTCATGAAGTCTTCTAATGTGTACAATGTAGGGACTCTTTTCGTCGTATGTAGAGCCTGCGGTGTCTTGGATCTTGAGCATCTGATACTTCGTCATGACGACGGCGTAAACAATATGGCGCTATTTGTTGCTTTGGCGTGGCATCATGTATCTTTTTATGTGTAAGATACATGAGGGAGTGTCTTCCTCCACATTTAAAACATCTGTATTCTTCTCCAATTCCATTTTCCTCTTATTCTTGTTGTCTGCAGTGTCTTCAGCCTTGTTAAAGTCAAATTAATTCAAATCACTGGTGTGCATTGTAGTTTCTGACGTATGACCAACGCTTTCACACTTATTTCTCGTTTCTTCAATTTCTTTTCTTCTAACAACAGACTTTTTTCGTTGTCTCTTCGTCCTCAAGGGAACGTAGCTGTTCATCATCCAATGAGCAATCTAAACAGAAACATATAGCAAATGAATATCAGAAAATATATATTTCCTTCCGTTAATTTTATGTTTAGTCCTTGATTCTTCGCCATATATACCGTCATACTCATAACATCCGTTTTCAATGTATTTACCATATCTCTAGGATTTACCATTGTCTGTATGTGAGTGAATGATGCATGCATCTCTTTAAGAATATTTATTCATCTAGAATCTTCTACAATTACCTATGTGTTCTAAATTTGCTGGTCATCTGTTTTGAATTATATAATTCAAAGCGCTTCAGTTCGCATGTATTTGTGCAATGGTTTGTTCTTCACGCACGGAGAATCCCAGGTCCTTTGCCAGCGAATCCTTCTCAACCATCAGATCCCGAACTGTGTCTCCGGGTTAAGCAATTACGTTTAGTCAGCTAAAGAAGACTATCACCCACAATATTCACGCCTTCTGTCATTTTGTTAGGATTTTTTAGTTCTAAACTAAACACGTATTGTTAAGAGGTTTTTTAATATAAAAAATACTGTCGAGAGCGGATCGCGAATCACGGAACGAAGTCACGTGAACTATTGTCACCTAAAGGTATTTGGTCAGAAACCACTTCCGTTCGTACTCTTTATTAAAAATTAATGATTGTCTACATAAGTAAGGGCATATTCAAATCCTACCGTGCCGTGGTGGGGAAAGGCGGGCAACAATTCTTAAAAATGGCCTCTTTCAAGCCTTGGTACTGTTCAACTTGCTATCAGTATATATTTCAGAAACTTCTTCGCGGAAATTCATCTTTGACTTACCCTCACCACTCACG
Source organism: Laupala kohalensis (assembly GCA_002313205.1). Classification (NCBI taxonomy): domain Eukaryota; kingdom Metazoa; phylum Arthropoda; class Insecta; order Orthoptera; family Trigonidiidae; genus Laupala; species Laupala kohalensis. Next base: position 34,203 of record NNCF01130494.1, read on the forward strand.
ACCATTTCTAATCCGAAAAAAAACTGAATGAAGACCTTGAGACTCTACACAAGTACTTTTCGAATTAGCATCTTAAATTCAACCCTCAAAATACCATATATGTGTTCCATCTAAATAATCGTGCGTCACTGACACTGAATATACGCGTACAAAGAAAAACTCTGAAACTCCAAAATATTTGGGAATAAGTTAGACGGAACATTTACCTCTAAATATTACTTAAATAACGCACCATCAACAATATTTAGTCAAAATTAGCCTCGACCGTTGTGTCTCAAGGAAACCCAATCATATATAACCATAGATTTATTAATTGTGACCCAATTTGGAGTACACATGTACGAGAAATGCAAAAAATTAATCATCAACGTATGTACCCAAAAAAAGATATCGTTTCACCGCAATTATAGTTCATCGGATATAATAAGTAATGATGAGAAAATTAAGGGCCACTAGCCAGAAATGATTGGTAATTCTGACTTGGCTCTTGATCCATCAAGTTGGCAAATGTCTCTTAATTCAATCTCATTCACTTGTTAACCATTATTGCACGCGGCAGTTACGCTTTTTCTTCAGTAGCCCATCTCATCTAACAGCGCAATCGAACATAGGCCCCAATGTTGCTCTGTGTGCAGCTCTTCTTTCTCTGCCCGTTGCTTCGTTGGTTTACCTTTGACGCATGGCTATCTCACCTCAACCGACCGATGATCCTCGTCTCCGCGTAGTTTAAACACTGTAGTTTAGTTTAGTCTTCTTCTTTAAAAACCTGTGGTTCCTTGTTGAAACATACGGCATTAGTAAAGGCTTTTCACCGGACTCTATTTCCTGCAATAGCATTTACTTCATTCCACTTTTGTTCAGCTTTCCTTATCTTTTCATAAATTGTCCTTCACGATGTGCCTCGTGGGCGACATCATCTTCTGTGTTCCTGCGGGTTCCACTCGAGCATATGTCTTTCTATGGCGTCAGCTTGCTTTCTTAGTGTTTTTCCCTATCCATCGCCATATCCTCTTACGTATTTGTTGGCGGTGGGTATTTCCCCAGATAGTTTCGAAAGATACTCATTCTTTATAATATCTAGCCGAAGTGTATTGAAAATTCTACGTAAACAACGATTTACAAATGTTTGAATACTGGTGTTGATGTTATTATTTACTGGCCAGGGTTTTGC
>NNCF01130495.1:0-18718 GCA_002313205.1 Laupala kohalensis
TGATTTAATTCTACTTACGCTAGTTCCACCATCACTGGTACAGGTAAGATGAAAAGCCCCAGAGCACTATTGACGAGAGAAAACAAATGACGCCTGCATTGCGTCCCAGACGTAAACGATGCTCTTCTTCCTTCGTTCCATTCACAGACACAAGAAGCCCCTCTCCAGTCTGCAACTGGGCGCGTTATATTTGCTCTTTGAGAACAAGAGTTGGCACTCATTGGACACTCCAGGTCCTGACCTTGTCCATCGTTGTCTCTGCGAAGTGAATGTAGATGGACGTAAATAGACGAACGGACCAGTGGCGTACGCAAGCGGGTGCTCGCGGGGTTCAAGCACCCTACTCAAAGTACAAATAACTCATTTTGTAAGAAAATAAAACATTAAAAGTAGAGAAAATAGTAGGTATATTTATAAATTTTAACCATTCTCTGACATAGCTACTATATTATTGAATATATTTTTTTTAACTAGTAATATATGGACTGCCAAGTTTTAGTTCTTTTGGATTTTTCGGAGGTTGTAACCGCCTCCAAGAAACTGGAACAGACTCCTCGAGAAAGAAAAACACAATACGTCACCTCAAAAAGTGAAATTACTAACTGACTTCGGGAAGATTTGCTTGATAATTGAGACTTTTATAAGATGATTGTATTTAGTTATTTGTAACTGAAAGTACTTGGTGTGGTGTACGTAAGTTAATAAAAACTTCACTATTCATAAATTATTACTCGCCTAAGAATTACTGTAGCTAGCACCCTGTACAGCCGGATATTACCCGGGGGCCACCAGTCTCATGGGGTCTGCTAGAAGTAGTAGGGGACCTTCTTCATGGTTTTTAACAGTTTGTGAAGAAAAAAATATTATCCACACAAAATAATTATGACTATTAGAAACACGTTTTACGTAATATAGTCCTAATAATTTAAAAATCTTTTTTTTAAAGCTCAATTTATACTACTTGATAAATTTACGCCATCGGCCAATTTCCTGGATGTTTGTACATTTTTGGTACTATTTTTACTAATAACATATTAGAACACTTAATGCCCTCGTATCTTTACTCCAGCTCAGCACGCTCGAATACGTCATCTCTGAACTCCAGCACGCTCGAATACGTCATCTCTGAACTCCAGCACGCTCGAATTCGTCATCTCTGCAACTCCATGCCGTCTCGAATTTTCGTGAATCAAGAAGTCTAACAGTCCCACGAAAGATCATGTGTGTCCACTGGGTTCGCAGGAGGGTGGAACTCTACTAGGCCTCGACATCAAGATGAAGGGATGTGGCCGGCATCTCGCTCCGACCTGTTTAACCTCAGGACACTCATTTTACAGCAAGTTCAGTTGGTCTGGGAGTCAGTTTTTGAATGTAGAGGTTTGATGAAAAATGTTTCAGGGGTTTCTCTCCGATAAAATTGGTGCCATGGTCGTTATCGTTATCAGTAGTGAAACTTATGGTCCTCAATGAGACTGTTCTTATTTATATGAAATTAAATCGACATGCTTAGAACTCAAAAACCCACAACTAGTCTCTCATCTTGGTCTGCAAAGAATTTAAAAAAATATATAATTGCACCTTGGAGGAGGAGTTGTGCCCAACAACTCGCTCCGGCCGTTTTCACCCAGGATGGACCCATTACTCATTTTACAGCAGGCTGAGTAGACTTGTTACTTTACTGAGCATACGAAACAAAATGAGAGGTCTTACCAGATTCCGTACTTCAAATATTACGCGAACGATCGACAACTGAGCTCTAAATGAATGTTGACTTAGACATAATAGTGAAGTCTTCCAGAGACCTCCCATTAGCAGAACTGCTTCAATAACCAAACGGAGCAAATGTGAATCGTAAATTAAACTACTCGTGTCCGACGCCACGTCCAGAAGTGTAAAGAAAACACTCTCTTACCTCAGAAGAAGCAGAACGCTGTTCCCATTTCTTAAGAACACATCCTGACAACAACGCAAACATCTACAGGGGTCGTTAAGCCCATTCTGCGGAACTAATTATCCACGAGGTCTCCATCCCTCACTCCCACACAAGTAAACACGTCAGGGACGACGTCCCATAATTTAACACCCACTTTCTCCTCAATAACGCACCTGTTACTCTCCCCCCCCCCAAAAAAAACAAATCAAGATCACAATGGGCTTATAATAATAATAATAAGGAACGGAATAAGAATCTGCTTGCTGATTGATGAAGCAGTGCCAACTAATAAAAATTTAGCGCCGAAAAACTGCTGAAATATGAAGATTTGACAATCAAAATATGTAGGATGTGGGGGGGTTAAAACAAAGATTATCCCTGTCAGTGTAGGTTCCCTTGGTACAATATTTTGTGAATTTAAAGAAGCATTTAGATTCCATCTCAGGCAAACCAAGAGAATTGGAAATCCAAGTGATCGCTCTTTTTGGCGCAGCCCACATTTTAAGGAAGTGCATCTGTTCCTTTAGATTAGAGAGCGGGTAGCAACCTGGGATTGGAAATTTTAACCAGCTAGAACTCCTTTCGAGCCATGAAGTGATCACCACTACATAATAATAATAATAATAATAATAATAATAATAATAATAATATGCTTTTATTACGTGTCGAGGCTCAAGTCATCAGACCTGATGTTCCTCCTGACCACCATCAGTAAATGACTACGTTAATATTTACATATGTACTTACACTACAATACAATACATTTAACATACATATACAATAATATCATCCATTCATTCAACACAAAACAAACATACATGAATAACAACAACAATCATTGGAGGATAAATTCTACCTTGCTCTGGGATAGCAATCNATCCAGGGATCATCCTGGCATTTACCTTAATTAATCGAGGAAAACCCAGAAAAACCTCAGTCAGGACGACGGCTTAGTACGAAACACAGATAATACAAAACCTTAAGTGCTAAATAATACACTTATACACATATCGAAAAAAGGTCATAAGAAAGGTTGCAAAGGTTACAGAGAGAAAAATGCAGCCTGGAATTTACCCCTAACGTACACTTCTATTCGCATTCGGAGTAATATGCAAGCTTTGAATAATTATTCCAATAAACAATACTTAAATGAGAGATAACTTGAAAAACAAGAGGAGAGAATAATGACTTTTGACAGACACAGTTGTCGCAACGAATTGTGTTACGTTAAGAGTATTCGCTAATCACCGTTGGGAACCACGGAAAACCTGCGTTCAGAGCAAGAATAACCCTGCTCGGCCGACCTACGTGGTGTTTTCAGCTGCGGGTGCCCCTCACGCACTCCAGACAAATGTCGGTTCAGTACTATAAGTTTCTCAACATCTCTCCTTCCCAACTCCTTCACCTAAGTCCACAACTGTTGGGTCTAACGCTCTGAACCTCGTCAAAAGACAAAATAAATAGATAAACACCTCCGCTGTCTTTCTATTTTTAGTTGCTTTTCAGGATTCTCAATTACTTTAAAATTATTTTTGGCGCTTGATCAAGTTATGCATAACACTATAATTTCAAGTTGAAATAACTGTAGAATAGACAATTACAGTAACATTTCTTCTCATTTGAATCGCAGTGGGAATCGTCCAAAACACCCCTCTACCCCTCCCTTCCATAACGCACTTGTACCAAAACATCTTACCTCACCCTCCAATACTAACGTAAATCTAACCCAACCTCCCCATCCCCGCAGGTTTCCTAGTTTCTGTCGCTCTTCGGAATCTGTCTAAACAAATTTTACTCCACTGTCTATACATTCTTCATCACTCTTTACTCTGATTTAGCGTACGAGTACGTGGATTATAAAGACAAACTCTTTTCCGGATATACAAGTACACAAATGATACAGGTGACGACGATTAATTTTTCACATGTCCAATTCAACGTTCTCAGGATTAGACTGGATGAAGAGCAATAAACCAATGTCCTCTCGGGACGCAAGCAAAAGGGTCCTAAGGCAGAGGCGGTTTTAACAGATCAGCAAACTCCTCAGAAAAGAGTAAAAATAGTTCGGGACATGTTATAATATTAATAGAATACCAACAAATTTGTATTTACTGAAACAAAAAAGTTATTACACATATACATTTTATTATAAACTACAGATTAACCGGATAATATTGTTTATAAATCGTAACTATTAATATAACCCAAAATTCCAGATTATTTCAACAGGCAAAAGCCTAGAGAACCTCTACAAAAAATCCGCCTCTACCCGTAGGAAAACCTGCAATCTTTTATTTAAGTATGCAATACAGTTCATTTAGCTACGTTTCTCTAACGCTTGCTATCTTCCTCAAGGCTTACTTACTTTTAACAGCCCATTACTTCATAGAACACACCCCATGCGCAATTCCAAGATGCAATCATCTTGCATGAAGAGAACAATCACGCATCGCATTACATAACTCTCACATCCATAAAAAGACATGACGCAACATTGTTATATCTCGGAATTTCTTTCACATGGGGCGCAAAGAAATATGTCGACGATCATTCCCTACCATCATTGACTAATTATATGTTCAAGAAATTGGGGACCCCCTCTGGTACCTCATGTTTAGCATGCCTGCTTGCCACTGAGTCACACCGAGAACAATTCCCGACAGGACCTGAGAAACAATTTCGTTACTTCATATTCATATAGAAAAGCGAACCCACCTCCTTCTTCTATCCACTTCCTCCTACTGCTCCTACTACCACTGACTCTTACAACTACTGACACCTCCATGTGGACCAACGTGAAGTAAATCCGCTTTCTAACAATAGTCCCTACCACCCACCTCCTATCGCCCCGCGTAAATGAGTTTCTATAGCACTAAGCTACAATTCACATTTACAAATAGTACAAAGAAAAAGGAAAAAACAAGTTCCCGCAAAGATGATTTTTTGGTATTGGGGGAGAGGCCGCCACAACCGAATTTATAACTTTGTGTGTGAATGGATGGGCGTATTTCTTGTATCAAAATTTGAATTCACAAAATAATAATAATAATAACTCAAATATTTGATGGGAAAAAAATAATATTCGTACATATCTATCTCGACCCAAAACCTAAGTTAATGAAAACGGGGAAAATAATAATGATGAACGCAGTTTCGACATTCTGGTGCGAAACAGAGTATACTATGGAAATATTTGGAGACGCACCAAGTCAAATATTGGGTCGCGCTGCGAAGACCCAGACTCCGCCGCACTCGTTCCTCCGCTTCCAACAAAAGACGTCGACTTGTGTCAGCCGCGCGGTGGGTGGAGTGTCTGCGGGCGAGAGGAGGACGTAGAGAGCGCGTGGACCCCATCTGTTGTCTTCTAACGACTCTTCAAAGATTTAAATCTCTTGGACGCATTACAAGAGGCGACTGAACTGCTAAAACCATTGCGTCGGCGCAATTATCCAGAAGACTCCAATGTTTTCGAGGAATTTCAAAAATACCAGAATATCTACTATATCTTTTTGTATTGTAGTATTCAGTGTAAATGGGAAATGTAGCATAGTGCTATTGAAGTTTATCTACATGAGGCGATAGGTGGGTGGTAGATCATTGTTAGTTGGGCTTACCAACACCTTGACCCACGTGGAGGTGTTAGTAGCAGCAGTTAGTAATAGTTGGAGTTATTGAGTACTAGAAGTAGTAGTAGGTGGATAGAAGAAGGAGGGATCGCTTTTCCGGAGTCACAACTATAAGGACGTTAATGTGAAAAGCAACAATTTTTTGAACCCGACCTCCACCTGTGACTTGGTGAGGAGCGAGACCGCCAACACCGGAGCCACCGCTAGATAAAATATAGATAAAATTAATTTTTACTTGGATATAAACAATCGGCGCGTAATAGGTAAAATGGGTGAGGGTGTTGAGCTAAAAAGTCAGGGGTTCAGCGTTCCTCCCATAGTAGACAATCTATAGTAAAAATAATATTCATCTATGTTTGTGTTTTTGTAGTGTTGGTATGTTATGTATGTACATTAGTATTCCCGTATTTTCAGTATAAAGTGAAATTTTACACGAAGTTTTTTTTTTTTTTTTAACTCGCATAACTAAAAAATCCTAGTGAATTGAAATGAAACTTGAACTGTGTAATTAATTAGGGAACATGATATAAGGCTAAACGAAATATGAGGAAAGTGCAGTTATTGCCATCCCATATTCAATACTTATATATACAATTAACGATTTGTGAATATTTAGGTAATTTATAAAATACATTAAAATTTTCTTTGCTAAAACTTACTATAGAATGTAGGTATATTTTTCTTTTGTATTTTAGCCCTGAGGATAGATAGAACATATCCGAAACGTTGGCGAGCTATGTTGTGCGTTTCTCTTTTTTTTTTTTTTTTGACCTATTCCTCAAGATAGTACTCCCATACTACCAGTGGTCAAAAATTATATAACATTATTATTATTATTATTATTATTTGGTTTCCTAATCTTCATTGACACTCAGACTAATCTTCCTTAAACGTAAAGCCGTTCCATTACGACGAAGCATTTCAAGAGATATCCCACGAGTCGAACACGAGGTTCACAAACAGAACAAAAGAACACTGCGTTCAAATGGAACCAGTATAATCGCCAAAACGCCTCAAAGAAAAAAAGCAGGAGAAGTAAAAAGAATAATACAGGTAAAAGAAAAACGAGATCAGGGAACAGAGAGAAAGTAATAATTGGTTTGAAACAAATNCAGCGGTTGCTGGCAAAAGGTTTGTGAGATTCACAGCTTGAAAGGCAGCGGATTTCAACCGTCATTTGTTACCAATGGAGCGAAAAACAAGGTAAAAGCGGCACCTGCTCGACACTCGTTTAACGGGGGGACCAGCACTCCTCCAAGTTACCCAAATAACCCGACATGTGAAATGGCATTCTCTATTATTATTGTAAATGTCGTATAACACTACAATCTGAAAAAAATGATAAAAAACTATCATTTAATAATATCGTACAAACGATATTCAGGAACTCATTTGACTCGTTTGAAATGTACTAAAGCTTGTAAGAAGATGGCGGCCAAGCACAACTGTTTCCTGATTTATGCATCTCGTCTTGAAAAAAGTGAAATATCTTTCTCAGATGTTAAGTGATATAAATAATACTATAATGTGATATAATACAAATATAGATAAAAATTATGTAAAAATACTACAAAGGAAAATTTACTACAACTCACATCACTTTAGTGATTTAAAAGTTGGAGTTATTTTGTAAATAAATATATTTCAACTTCAATTATAATATCAATTATATCATTTAACTGGTGGGTGTAGTATGTTTTTCAAGTTGAAATCACAATAAGTAAATGTTACTTGATTTACTTGACATAGAAATAGTGTTTTCGCTTCTCACCAAGTCACCCCGGGTTCGATTCCCGATGGGACCAGAAAATAATTTGTAGCTTTTCACTTTAATGTCACAGTTCATTCAGCTGTGACTACTGAAAAGCAAACCTTCCTTCCTCTATCCAGCTCCTCCTAGTATCAATAACTAACCACTTCTACTAACCCCTCCACGTGGGATAAGTTGTTGGTAAACCCAGCTAAGCGGCCCACCTACTAACAATAGTCCCTACCTCCTATCGCTCCATATAGACAAGCTTCAATAGCACGCTTTATTTCCCATTTACAGATACAACAATACATACATAAATAGACACTTGTAAATAAAAAATATATAGTGTGCCCCAGTCAACTTTCTAATTATAATTTATAAAATAATGGCCAAAGCACTGAACACTATATTACAATAAAAATATAAGAAAACAGTTTAATTATAAAACGCGAGACACATTTAAAAGATCAATCGGTTTAAATATATTTATCCTCACAACTTTACATAGAACCCTCCTGATCACCGTATCTGCATATTCAAGTACAGATTGTATGAACTGCTTTCCAGCTTAAACTCGTTGCAATTGCCTAACAGGCTGATCTAAAATAGGCGCTTAGATGACGCAGCGAAAAGTTATTACGCAAATATAGGTATATCGAGATTGGTACGACGTACAGTAATGCGGTAGACGACCAGTAGAGCCAACAAAACAATAAAAATGTTTATGTTCCTATTTTCAAAATCTTGAATTTTAATAAACGGGAACTGGAACACAGTATAAATGAAGTCTGTATGAGCTGTCCAGAAACAGGCTTCTATTCCCAATGCGTTCAAAGTAAATTCTCAAGTCTCTAGTTTAGATGCACAAATTTGTTTGTGAGTTATCGGGGAACAAAATTCTTAGCACACACGACAATGGACATCGCCGTCAAAATTTGAAAATATACTCCTGGAGGCAACTTGTAAAGATCCGAAGAGATTTCAATCTTTTTCGACCGATTACAATACATCCCTTATAATGTCTGTAAAACCGGAAAGTAAAAGTAAGCTGTTAATGGAATTCAAATATTAAGAACGAAACAGTGAATGATTAAATTTCTATTCAGAGTCCCAATTCCATCAACATTATCGTTCTGTAGCAATTACGTTCATTATATATTAAAAATAAATAAATAATTAAACACTTTACGACGGACGAATACTGTACATTTTGTGATATTACGCACACAAGTTCCAACTTTACGTTTAATATCATATTCAATTGTTCTGTTTCTCGTAACACCTGACGACGAGTTCGACATAAAGTCGATTCGTTGTGTGCTTAATATCACAAAATATACAGTATTCGCCACAAGTCTTTATTTATTTATTTATTTATTTATTATAGTTCTATATTATGCTTCACAACGAAATCTAGCCAAAACTTAGAATCTCGAACACATTTCTTTGTACGTCTCGCAGTAGATGTATCAGACACGCTCATAAAATATAGTGACAAAGAAATCATTAAAAGAAAATAATAACAAGACAACAGAACTGGAAACAGACAACGAGCGAGAAAAGACGGTCGGGACAAAAACAAAGAATCGAAACGAAAAGAAAAGAAAGAAGAAGAATCGGAAACAGAAGAATGCTTAAAAATAAAAGAAGGGGTTGGAATGGTCGGCGGCGGCGTCGAAAGTCAGAGCTTCCACGATTAGCGACGCTACTAAATCGACCACAAAGTGCCAGAGCTGTCTCGACTCGTAGTTATGACATCGTCTCTCAAGCCAATAGACGGCGGAGTACCTTCGTGTACGTTCAAAGCTGCGCGCTTCCCTACCTCTCTTCCATCTATCCACCTTCCATCCCACTGGCTCTGGCCTAACATGTTTGTTCGATTCCCGACGGAGTCAGAGAAATAATTGCAGCTCTTCACTTTAATCTTCGTTCAGCTGTGACAATTAAAAGCGAATCCTCCCCCTGCTATCCAACTCCTACTATCAGTAACTGTTCCTATTACTAACTACTTCTACCAACACCTCCTAGTGGGTCACGTTGTTGGTAAACCCGCCTACTAACAATGACCACCCACCCACCTCCTATCGTTCCATGTAGATAAGCTTCAATTACACGCTACATTTTCCATTTACAAATACTACAATTAAAAAACCCAAGAATATGCTTCCCTTCTACGTTCGTATTTCTCTCAAAAACTGAGATTAACAAAAAGCTACGAGAGTATTTTTAGTTCACGCTATTTCTACTACACGGAAATATGTCTTTCAATCGTCTAATCAATCGCCCCATCCTGACCGGGGTTTTTCTCCGGTTTTCCTTCGGGTAGGGACGGATTTTATTTTCTATATTGGCTCTCTAGGCTCTTGTCTAGGGGCGGCGTCTCTTGAAATAATCATCAACGCATCGAGTCTAGGATACCAGGGGCGAATTCAGCAAAAGTGTTCTTGGGTGGGGCGAAACTTAAGTCAACTTTTCTCCTCCTCCTCCCCCCCCCCCAATCCCTCGATAGTTTCGCCTGCCGAGGAATAACCTGTTTTATTAACAATGGAAATACAACACATTTGTTGTCAGTTTCCTGGATTTTTTAAGAATTTATTGTATATTTTAGACTTAGATTTTATTTTATATGTTATTAATTATTAGTCTGGTGCAACTAAAATTTTAAGCATCACAAAATACGAATTAAACAAATATACAAAATAAATTTTAAACAGAAATTTTTAGCTTTTCACTTTTTTTAGTTCTGTTTTTTTTTACGAAGTCAAGAGAATCTCCTGGGTAGAGAGGGGGCGATCTTGGATCGGTTACTGTAGTATAATACCGTATAGTGATGGACGCAAATAAGCTCGAGAAAAGAGGAATAAGCGGGCAGAAAAACCGCGTGCGAGTAGAAGAGATAAGAGATCGTCCAATGAGAGGCGAGTCTAACCTCTCTAATGTCTTCGGCGGTGTTTTTGGCGACGTCCATTGGAATGGGTCCACTGCAGCCTCCTCTCCGCCTCTCGTAGCACGTCTCTGTCACCAATGACCAGGGGTGTAACCGCACACGATCACACGGCGGCGCTGACGGTCTGATTGTGAATTCTTTACTTTATTCTCTCAACACGTCTAATAAAATTCGATTGCTTAAGGTAAATGCCGGGATGATCCCTAGATTGCTAACCCGGAGCGGAATAGAATTAATCCTCCAATTATTACTATTGTTATTCATGTTTGTTTGTTCTACGTTAATAAATGGGTGTTATTATTTTATGTTATTGTATATGTGTGTGTTGTTCATATGGAAATATTAACGTACTCATTTACTGATGGTGGTCAGGTGGAAGAGTAGACCCGATGGCTTGAGCCTCGCCACGTGATAAGAGGCATTTTATTGTTGTTATTATTAAATAAATTATTGTATCGATTATTATTATTATTTGACCTTACTGGGTTACTGTTTTAATAAAACCATCTTGGGTTGTAGGGTCTCTTATGGATAAAGTAACTCAAAAGACGAATTTTACATAAATTGCCTTTTCGTAATTTCTAATGGAAACGATATAGAAACTATCAAAATGTCACAAATTTAAACACGGATAAAGAACAGTACGAACTTTGCGTTTTACTTGACCGACTTGAAAGTCTATGACATCAAAAGTCGCTTTATGGGAGTTCTACCGTAAGTAAAAGTAATTCAATAATGTCTTCGAGTTGCGTTAATAAATATAATTACACGTATTTATTTTAATTTCATCTAAAAAGAAAACAAACTTCATCAATCATTTAAGATGTTATGAGTGGACCAAACGAATCACTGAAGCACAAAACTAGGTTTATGAGACTTACAATAATTTTATCTAATTAGTACAATCTAATTAATAATTATACTGTGGATATTAAAAATAGCCATTGTGACAGTAATTCACGAATCAGGGTGTACTGAAAAATTGTACATCGCTAACCATACCGTTTAGAATGAAACAATGTATTTCAAGAATCACCTCTACTTTCGCGATAATTTTCGTTGAATACCTCGCTTCATTGTCCGGAACGAGGGGCAAATTTCTACTCTTCTTTTCTTTGTTTACTTGGTGGCACACGTGACTTTGCTTATGTCGATTCCATTATAAAATTTCATAAAAACCGTCGCCACAGAGGCTTTATCCATTAGAACCCGTACCACTTCAAGACTGAATCTTGCGGGATTAATATTTGAATAAAACAAATTTTGACAACTTTTGATCACGTGAGAAAGGCGAGCCGGGAATCGAACCCGGGACTCCTGCTTTGATAGCAGGTGTGTTAACCACTACACCACCCGTTCGCCTTCCACAACTGTTAACAAGTGGTTGTCGCCGTTTTCAACCTGACCGAAAGATGTCACACATCTCCACGTGTAGCGGACATGGAAGAAATATATGCGAAACAAATTTTATTAGAAGATAATAAATGAGAGATGTGGTGTTGTCTACTAGTACAATTTTTAATCTAAAGAAACTACTTTCGCCAGCTTAGCCGGTATCTTCAGCCTTACAATGCCTGGTATCAAGGGTAAATGTATGCCATTGATGATGCCAGTTAAACTGTCGTAAGTACTTTCTATAGAATAAAAATTGTACTAGTAGACAACACCACATCTCTCGTTTATTTCTCAGAATGAAAACTAGTATCACCGATATTCAACTTCTTTAATTTCCTTCTTTTTTTTAAAAATTGTAGTATTTGTAAATGGGAAATGTAGGTGCTGTTGAAGCTTATCTACATGGAGCGATAGGAGGTAGGAGTTGGGTGATAGCGACTACTGTTAGTAGGTGGGCCGCTTAGCTGGGTTTACCAAAAACTTGGCCCACGTGGAAGTGTTTGTAGGAGTAGTTAGTAAAAGTAAGTAGTTAGTAAGTGATACTAGGAGCAGTAGGAGGTGGATAGAGGAAGGTCACAGCTATATGAGCTGGGACATTAATGTGAAAAGCTTCAAATTTTCTAGCCCCATCGGGAATCGAACCCGGGATGACTTGGTGATGAGCGACAACTCTACAATATTTAGCTAACTTTATTAGAAGAGGTTCGAAAACAAATTCTTTTCTCTTGGGAGACGATGTACTTTTATTTCACATTCAAATATCATTTTTTTAAAACTATATTGCTTAAAAGGTCCGTAAGGAATGTTAAACTCGATATCAGCATTTATTATTTACATCCACTACCATAAACTTGACACGACGATCACACTAGAGTCGTCGAGAGGCCAAACCCTCTTTGGGCCACCCCTGCCTCGGAGTTCACCAGTGCAGACAAAGACATTCCGAAGGATATCCCAGCGTCGGCAATGCCACCTTGATTGAGACACCTAAGCGAGCAGCGTCTCCGCTCGCATCTCGCCGCACGCCTCTCGGGATAAGCGATGGCANTACCACACGGCGGCGATGGCCCGATGCAGCGTTCTTCAACCGAGTGGAATCATTTGCGTGTTTTCTGTTGGCTGTTCGCAGTCATTTATACATAGCTCTCAACCAGTTTTTTTGTTCGAAAACCTTTTGCTGTATACGGTGACATCATGAATGGAAATGAAGTAGTTTTTTAAACTCTGATCTAACTTGTAACGAATGTAAATTTATATCCCACACTTATGTAAATTCTCGGAAATTTTCAACTCTAATCAAGTAAAAGCCTTCAAAGAGGGATTGAAGTCTGTCAGTGTGGACTCCCCCCCCCAAAAAAAAAACAGAATTACCCTTTATATCTGAATTTACCTGAAGATAATCCACAAAAGGGATTTTGAAACGTTTGTATGTTATTTTTGGTGTTTCAGAGTAAATATGTCAGTTCATAAAAAAATAGGGTCGTTTGATTTGGTATTAATGATCTTGTTTAGTGTCCTTTTTAACTACAACCATCTTGCATGAACAGAGCAGTCCATAAAACAACCATACATGATACATAACTCTAGCATCCATAACAAGATTTGATGCGAGATGGTTGTATCTCAGTGGGAGTGACCTACGAAGTAATGTGATGTCAAAAGTAACGAAGCCCAGAGGAAAGATAATGTGCTGTATCGAAACGTTGGCGTAGTTAAGTAAATAGGAAAGAATCTGCGTTTTCAATTTATTAGATCCCTCTCACTGAAGACATCTAACCCCATCTGCAGCACAAGCCGAGAATCTTCAAGTGCTTCTCAGAATGCACCGGATCCATGCACTTTTTCTCACCGAAACCTTTTTCGGCGCTCGAATCAGGGAACTGCAGGAAGAAGAGAAACCGGGTTGATTTCAGCGTGTGAACATTGGAGAGGGTTATGAGTGTGCCTCATCCTAAGGACCATTGCTCACCTATACTACAAGTCACGTAACTCTGCAGAAAATTATGCAATATAGCTACCAAACACATATTGCCAACATATACGAATGAAAGTAATATCCAAATACATATTAATAGTAGTCACAAAAGCGACTATTTGCTGTAAAGAATTACAAGTTAATAACACAATTACCTAAGACACCAGGTAATATTCGATCCACAGACTAAGGAACAGTAGCGCCACAAGAGCACGCGCATTGAATCGGTGTCCGAGGTTGGCGATTGATTTAAGTGTTCAGAAAATTCGAATGTCCTGCCAACATAACGCGAGGTACAAATATCGTTACTCTTATGAACGATGGAGAAGTCGAAGCGTTGGCTGCATTGAGTGAAGCTCTATACTAATATCAAGCCAGTTGGACTGACAACAAATAAAGAAATAAATTATGGTCAGGACAGCTGTTACAAAGTACCACGTTGAGGGCAACAAAGTAATTTACTGTGACTAATATACAATTAAGTAATAAACTCAGAGCGTTTCCATTCATGTTTCGTTTCTTAAGTCATATTTTCTGGAAGCAAACTAATATGACTTTGAGTATAGCTTGTTCCACGCCTCGAAATGCACTCTTCTCGAAACTTCTTGTATTTGTATTCCAATTTTCTCGTACTCATAACAATACACGAAAAGCATTGCGATCGTGAAATTTCTCAACCCGAGTCGTGGAGGGCAGTTCACTTTGCCCGGGGTCCTTATTTAATATTCTAAATTTGTACGTTTGTTTCCCATATTTCTTTAGGTTCGTGATATTACATTTCCCTTTTGTTAATTTCAAAATTTCAACACCACAAAGAAAACCTACAAAAATACACAAGTTTTCAGTATTTGCATGTTAACATGAAATTACACGGAAAGTTTAGTAATCAAAGCACATAGTTAAGACCTCTGAATTTTTGAATTTCATTTAACTTTTACGTTTTGTACTTGAAAACAATGTTCTTCACAGCATATATATAATTTTTATTTTACGATACGTTAAGGATATTCTCCCCCCCCCCTCACGTAACGCAATTGAACTTTCACACATTCGATTAGTAAACGTCGCGGTCAACACGGTCACGTGAGTGAAGGTTCACATCTACTTGTTAGCAGCAAATTTTAATAGCTTCTCTGCTCTCGTAATTCATCAATATTAACCATACTTTGAATTTTACTTGCAATAACCCTTAAGAGGTTTCCTCTGAAATTTCAAATAATTTAAACGATTACAATTTCCCATTTTCATACAATGAGACATTCCAAATAATTCACATTTATTATTATAAATGTACATACAAATGTTTCTGGATTTTTTCCCCCCAAAACTGTTCTATTAGACGAAAAACAATCTATGAATTTCGGAATGACAATGCCACCTATCATGGTCTCATTAACTAGTAAAATCGTTTAAGTACTCATAAGTCAAACTGTTTCACAACGGGCGCTAAGGTGTGTCCATGGCCTTCGCGGAAGGTAAAGCTCCGCAGTTACTAAGCCTCGGCACTAAGAGGAGGAGGAGAAGTGGCCAGCATCTTGCTCTGGCTGGTTTTACCCCAGGATAGACACGGTATTCATTTTACAGCACGTCAAATGGGCCTGGGAATCAGTCTGGACATTAAGATGTGATGAAAAATCCTGCACTCTACCTGCGAGCTGGACACATTGCGCCCCGCTGATTCACTCTCTTATGAAAGAATGATAAATTAAAAGTCACTCTTTAGAAAATGCATACGTATATTACGGACTCCTGTTGAGTTTTTGTCTCACTAAATGCGGGTTTTTTAATTACACCAATTCCAGAAAAGAATCTTTTCTGGTAATGGTGTCTCATTTTTGGCAATTGGATGGGTATAACTGGATAAAATAGTTCTTTACATAAACTTACCCTCTGAAATATGATACAGTGGTCCATTATGAAAATTAAAATTTAAATGAATGCGTCAAACTACCGACCAAACGATTATTCACGTTTAGAACTCATGGACCGCAATGATATTCCTCAAATTTACAGTTATGTAAATAGCTACGACTTATAAACCACATTTTCCGAATAATCTGTACTTCGATAATAATATGTAATCATCAAATAACTCTTTTTGTTTTATTTAATACAAATTTGTTGGTATTCAGTTGATATCATAACGTCTCTTCCTTACGACTCTAGATCGGAATTGATGGGATGGTCCCTTGAATTAATTTCAGAGAGTAAATTATTGTGTTGTCCTCCAAGTGCTCATACTCAGTGAGTAACTTTTAACAATTAATTAATTAATTTGTTTATCCTTTCTGCGAAGATTTTCTTCCAAACATTGCATTATCACAGGAATCATATTTAAATAAATGTAACTCACCAAACTAATGAACAGAATGTGCCTGTAGCGCCAGTAACTCACCTGTAACAAAGAGAGTCATATTTAATTTATAGACATTTGCGCTTTAATGTCACTTGCCACGTACATGTGAAACTATTGGTATTTTTCTGAAATATCATCGGTGAAAAGTTTATCGCAGAGAAATTCATGAGGTAACAACAGACGATACATACATTAAAGAAATATATAATAAAATCAGTCCCGTGCAAAGGGAAGAACGTTATCAGTGTTCGCTTATTTATGTTCAGGTTATTATCTTTATTTCCCATATTGCATTTTCTTAATGTACGATATTTCTTTCTTAATATTGTTATTCCTTGATCTTGTATTGCTATTTGTGATGTATTTAAATGTTGTAATTTAAATATAATAATTCTATAGTATTTTATTATGTTATGTATTTCTCGTTTCGGCCAACCGAGGACCACGATGACGAATGCAAACAACACCCAATGCTGCTTCAGTTTACTCACTAGGCACATCGTGAAACACTTTAGAAGGAACAACGTCTGGATGGAATCTACATTGGCGGACCCAAGTGTTACAACTGTGATGGTAAGAGGGTGAACTTTTCAATCATCACAGCTGTATGAACTGAGAGAGATAGAAGTGAAAAGACGGGAATCGAACACGGGATCACGTCTGTGGCAAGCGAGCACGCTAACCTTGAACTATCGAAGGGACTGAGTATATTATACGGTCTATTATGTTCAACGTAAAATTTATTTGTTTTATTAAATGTTTAAAAATTGCATTGTTTATTTAGATTTCTCTGAATTAACTGAAGAGAAGGTCATATAACAAATAAAATTCACATCAATTTCAATATTTCGATTGTCCTAACGCATCTCGTGTGAGACTCCCACCATGGCCGCCGTGTGCATTCCAATTTTCCCACCGACCAAGCGAGGAGTCAGAATCCAATCTGGAAGCTAAGAGAGGGTGGGGGGAGGGGGGATGGAGTAGCATTCCAGGACGGGAAGGGGTTGACGGCTCCCGAGGTGTAAGGATGATACCTCGAGGAACCCGAAGAAATGTCTGGATCTGGAAAAACCGGTATTCAAAGACAATGCGTTCAGCAGTGACTTAGGCGAAAGTCAAAGTCATGTTTAATAAGGAGAAACTTCATAAGCATACGAACATAATATACCCTTCACACAGGCTACTCTTTTTTTTATTTAATTCTAATACGTAAGAATTATAACATAATTTGGAAAGAGCAGATACATACGGCAACAACAAAAGCAACGAAGTCTGTGGTAGATAGGACGTTGAAAGACGAAGATATAGATAAGTGGATTAGATACAAAAAGTTTCAAGACAATGAGTGGAAGGAAAAGAAAAAGACAGAAGAACGTGTTAAATTAGGTCATGAAATGTTTAACTATGTAGATATTACGATATGAACAGAAATGGGAAAAAAATGGTTTTTTACTTAAATAATTTTAATAATATAATTATTGCAATAAAACTATCGAACAAGAAGACTAAGTAACAAAATCTGTGGTATCATACTAATGTACAAAAATTAATTTTTGTTTGTTTGTTTATTACCTATCATCACAAAAACTCTAAGGGATATCGACTTCGGATTATTTTTCATATCACGCAGAACGATTCAACTCCAAAACATAGGCTAGGTTAGAGACTGGAAAATTGTTTCACAATATCTTCATCGGATGTTAAAGACAACTACGCTGGTGGTAACTTAGGATACTACAGCTGCGTCTCGGTCAAGCTAGAGCAGTCTCCGCCACCCACTAATTGCGTGACACCTACAAGACTCGGAAAGCTATTTTTAGTTAATAGCCAGCGAATGGAAATTCATACGTTTTTCTTGTGATTGTCACAACACGGCAACAACATTTTCAAAGAAATATTGTAGGATCTATTTTGCAATGGTATCTGTAAAATTGTTTTTAGAATACGAGAATACAAAAAAATTTTTAGTAAAAATATGAATTTGTTTACACATTTATCAAGATACATCATCGCTCATGGCGAAAGTTATTAATGTTATAAAAACAAAAAAACTTAGTGTTCAAATATTCTTGTACAAAAGGAATGTTACTAGTATGATCAAAACACAAGCAAAGAGAAATATTTTAAAAGAATCACGAATGCACTTCTCCAATTAATTAAGAAATAAATAATATTTTTTTAAAGGACCATCCCTTCAATTCCGATCAAGGACCCTCAGGATAAGAAGAAAAAGTCAGCTACGTGATATTCGTGTAATCAGCAGAATACCAACAAATTTAATAAACCACAAAGATAGTTGGATAACTAGGGATTATTCAGATTTTTTTTGTTTATAAATCATAACTATTAAAATAACTTCCACAATAATTATTACAATAGACAGTCGTCCCGCCGTCCCTATGCAAGAGCCTACGGAGCCTGTATATAAAATACGCTTCTAGCTGACGGAAAACCGGAGAAAAACCCGGGCGAGGATGGGAATCATTCATGAGAATTATTACCGAGGAATCTGACCGGGCTCCTATCTATCATGTGTGGCTTCTCCCAGACCATATAGCCATCTGTCTGATCCACTTCCTTTCCCAATACCAGTGATCTGTCTGCGTGTGGATGCATCACTCTGCATAAGCTCTCTTACCGGTTCTATTGCACCCTTTGAAGGGCTTCCTGCATCACGTGTGGCCTACACGTTTACTCCCCCCCTCCCCCCCTCACCGTTTGGGAATCTTAAGG
>NNCF01130495.1:30985-44240 GCA_002313205.1 Laupala kohalensis
AGGTTTCAAATTGTAAAATTTCGACGAATAGTTTAGATTTTATTTAAATTAAATAGGGCAGTTGCGTCAATCCGACCGGCGTGGTTCTCGCGAGATAGTGCAACGTTTAAGTTAAGTTTTGTAATAAATTTGTATTATTCTGAATTTGAAAAATTAGAATGCCGTACATGTTTTTTAAACACCAATAAGTAAAAGTATTTTGATATGACAATATATAGATAGATTTTATTTGTTCCTGAGTAAAGGAAAATTAGTCCAAGAAAAATCCCGGGCAAAACCGGGCAATCGGCAAGTGAACGTATCAATTTTAATACATCGAATTATATGCGCTTCACCACACGCTACTCTCCAAAACACATTCAAAACATTAAATATATTCGTAATATGGATGAGACGATAAGGAAACTGCCCTAATTTCTTCGACTTTCAAAACTTTAATAACTCGCTAAATCTGACAAATCACGTTTTAAGAATTAAAAATTGAACGTGTCGCACGAAATAAAATGTTTTTTTATTTTTATGTTATCGAGAAGGAAATGTATCTCTTTATAAATAATTTAAGAGCGCTGTTGTTCCTGTTGGGGAGGGGAAGCGAGTGTTCTCGGAGTGCCGTCGGCGAACTGCTTACCTTGTTGTGGGGACGTGCGCCCACCAGTTCAAACCCCTAGCCAGGGTTGACCAAGAATGTTTCTCCGGGTTCTCCAACAGAAGAACGCTATTCTTCAATAGAAACGAATCATAAATACACACATTTGAAAACAAAAATTGCAGGTACACACCATAGGGAAGAGCCGACGTGACTCTTCCCTCGCCGAATATCTCGACCAAACCCACTAAAAAATCCGTCCTGAATTTACCAAATATCTAAACACAAAGATGATAGGAAATGACAGACATTTGCTTATTACATTATATCAAAAAATAAATCAATTCTGAAGACGATAATTTTCCAAACAAAGGAATAGGAAGAACGAAACGAAAAAAGATTGCAAATTAAGACCCTCCCGAGAACTTGTGGGAGGACCCGCGATCTATTTATGAAATTTAATTTAAAAAAAACTTTTTATTACGGTAGTAATAGGTCTCACTTTCATAGTCCGAATTACATAAATACACCGATAAAAATAGTCAATTTAAATATACTATTAATTTATCCAGAAATCATACGCACATTTCTCATAGTTCGTCAATTAGACATAGATTAGTTTATCGATTAATCTCACAATATTCAATAACAGAAATTTGTGTACAAACGAAACACAACAAGGAAATGACACTGAAGTTAATTAAAGGTAACATTACAACACATTCCATGATATCACGGTGCATTGATATCGCTCTCCGGTATTTAAGGGATTTATCTCGTTTATTGCTTGATACACCATGAGAGCGTACGCGTGCACCGGAAAAGAAATATTCAAATACAACGTACGTATTTCTCATTACATATCAAATTTTGTTGAGTATACTTTCTCGAAAAAAAAAAAAAAAAAAAAAAAAGGCAGCCTACAAATTAATTCATTCTTTAAATATTACTTGCGTAATTGGGTGCGTGGTGGGGGGAGTAGTACTCCTTGAATTTTTGAATAATGACAAACGGCAAACTGAAAGAATCCTGGGGCCCGTTAGATAAGGTTCTACCCCAGCATATAGCATCTTAGACCGACCGACGAAAATTCATGAACTTGGCTTGGCTTCAAGATCTCGAACAGGGAAAATATAACTTATTTTCTAAAATACGTTATTATAAATACGTTTATTAATAGTAAGTCTATTTATTGGCGAGACTCTGGCCACGAGGTCAACTCATCCATTTTATCAACACAAAATTTGGTGTAAATGATTCAATATTATACAATTGTAAAAACTATTAAATTTTTTTGGGAAAATCATATTAACATTTGACTACGAACCAATCTGGTATGGCACCGTAAGTACTTGCGTAAAACCCAATGAAGCTACCAGCTTCTTGCCTCTACATTAACGTACCTACTCTTAAAAAAGATGTTTTCTCTTTCCATTCACAAGTCAGATTTATACTCAGTTCTGTCACAAAACCTCAAATCAAAGAAAGAACTGACCTTAAACCTATATATCATACAGCACGAACAATATTAAACAACAAAAGCAGCACGTATAATACTTATACTGGTTTCCAAGTCATTGAACAACTCTCAAAGCTTTTACTTCTCGTTTCTTACGAATGACTTTATTAATGTTGACAGTCTTCTTTTTCGCATCAATTGTTTATATATTTCGCAGAATGGGAATCATGCGTGGAATCGGAAAATGTAAAAGGAGACAAAGGCACATTGTACGGATTGAGGTAAAGCAACAAGCGGATAACGGCAAAAGAACTTGCTTCGTCAATGCAACTACATTTATAGATGAAACGGTTCTTTGTCTCTCACAAGATTCAGTTTCTTATTTGACTCCAGGAGTTATATTTACGGACACCATAAATAACAAGAGTTACTTGAACTACCAAATAGCAGCACATGAAAAAGGCGCGTCAACAAAAGACTATCCAGTGATTTCTAAAGTGTGTGGCATGGGGTTCAGAGTGGTATCTCGACAATTTTTATACTCAAATAATTAATTTTATTCTACATAAATTTTCTGTCAAAAAAAAAAAAAGTTACAAACTACTTGTGACGATGTGAAGGTCAATAAACTTACTTTTACTCTCGGGGACCAATTCTAGGGACAATCCTATCAATTCCGATGAAGGGCCCTAAAGGTATTGGTGGATTCACGGTTTCTGCATCCCATTACAAAATCATGGCATGTGCACCCCAAAGATAATAAAAAATAGTAAACTTCTTGTTGTAATACCAACAAATTCATATTTAATTGAAAACAAATTTATTTAAGACACACAAATTAATATAAAATATTTGAAGTATTTCAAAAATTTTGCTAATGGTCCTATTCAAATAATTTAAATTCGAGTGTAATTCGATAAGATAAGTATTAACGAGACTGCCACCCCTGGGTAAGAGCCCATTCAAAAAATACGTATTCTTTTGTAATAATAAATAGAAATATAATTAGACTTTACAATACTGCAATGAATGTTTTATTACATTATTGTAATTGAATGTCTTATTAGTAGTATTTTTTTTAATGAAATACTATTAGTAGTTTTAAGTTTGAAGATTTGGTCCGAACAATCCAGGGGCGCATCGAGGCAACCCAGATATTCCTTTGACGGGGGGATACGTGAGAGAACAATGATTATGAGAGGGATTGTAACGCTTTGGATGCAACTCGTCCCTCCGGCCGCACAGGGGTTAGCATGCTTGCTTACCAACAAGTCGATCCGGGTTCAATTCCCGGCTGGATCAGAAGAAAAAAAATTGTAGCTTTTCACTTCAATGTCCCAGTTCATATATAGATAGCTGTTACAATTGCAAAGCGAACCCTCCTTCTTCTACTAACCAGCACTTATTACTCCTAGTAACACTAACTCTTTATTATTACTAACTACTCCTACTAACACCTCTATGTTGGTAAACCGAGCCAACCGACCCATCTTCTAAGAATAGCCCTTCTACCTACCTCCTATCGCCCTATGTAGGTCAATATGTCTTCAATACAAAATACTACAATGAAAAATATTATAATAAATATGTACAACCCGATGTGGTTTTCTCTTGCCCTCCACGAGCACAACGCAGGACGAAAACGCCTATACCTTACAACGGGAACCAGAAAATCCAACCTAGAACCTCAGGTTGCATCAACGTCTCAAAACTTACCCCTTAAGGGCGAAAGAAAAAGAAAATGTAAAAATAGAAATTGGGTATTTGTGTTTGCGTTTAATAGATCTTAAGTACAGCACAGATTATACATAGTCATGTTGAAATAGTTATTCACTAATGAAAGTTCCAGTCACACTATCATTGTATGTTGCTTCCCCATTTCACTAACAGCAGAACTTCATCAACATTTTCCCAATTTTCAAAGAGAACGTGAACGAAAACCTCATTATCTTTTCAAGATATTGAAAATGAAATAATGAACATTTTCATAAATTACGAGTAGTGTACACGTCGGAGAACAAAGATGGAGTCGATATATTTGTAAGTATAAACACCCCGATTTCTATCTGTTGCTTCATTTACGGAGGAGTCTTTGTTCGATACGTTTCGATTTTGCACGTACCTCGTATTTCTTTCCCTGATAATTTTAAGACTGAAGACTTGTCGAGGGACTTCAGAGAGAAATGAAGTAATGAAAATTGCCGCGGATTCCTTCACGAAAATCTTAAAACGTGTTTCAATAAAAAAATTTCCGTTAGAGAAATTTCTCGCATTTTTCTCAGAATCTCCTTTCGTTTCTTTCTGGATTCCACGTGAGCGATTCGTCGAGTTACTCATATCATACATTACCGAGTTCTAAAAAGGTTTCCCTTTTCATCATATAAGTTCATAAAAAGTAGACGACCGCTAGTCAAACCAAGTACGAAGAAAGAAGATACGTTTCAGAGTTTATAATATATTTGGATCAATTAATTTTAACACACATTTAAATGTGGTTAGAATAACTACGATCACTAGATAACTACATCTACATAAAACAGTAAGTTGTCATTTAATTTCAATGCTCAATAAAATGTTTTTAATGTTTTTTTCTCTTAAAAAACTCGATATTTTCCTATGCAGTGGAGATAAGGCCGATGGTGACCTATCTCTTTCCAAGAATCGAAAGAGTATAGTAAAAGTAAATCTAATACGTAAATTTGTCAATTAATTTTAGACTCATTAAGTGATTTTTTACCCTACCCTCTCCCCACAAAAAGACATTTTCGAATGCAGTGGAGACAAAGCCAATCACTTCCCAACCATCGAAACACTGTAGTAGAAATTCCCCAGTAATCTTTGCTATTAGAACAGTGAATTGTTCCCCGGGTATCATAGTCGACCCTTTACACAACAAATGGAAAAAAAAATATTTTAACAGCTATTATTTATTGACCACATTATCAGAATCATTTAAATATTTGATAATATAACGTATTTGTTAAGTAACTTTTAAATTTCTTTATTATAGTTTTTTATATTCTTTTGATTTAACACTTACCTAACTATTTTTATTCTTGAACTATTTTAGAGGGGTGCTTGCCGTGATTTAGTCATGTGACGCAGAAATAATAAATCCGCCAATGCCACATTTTTTGGCAATATATTTAATTTTCTATTTATTCACCCAGAATAAATTTGGTTTATTTATTCATCCAGAACACTTTTGTTTCACAAGACGGATTGCGGTAGAAACATGGGACTCGTTCTAACTGAACAATACAATACAGCAGCCGCCTGGATTTTTCTCAAAGAAATTTATTGACCAGAGACCAACTCCATCTAGCGTCGGCAGGACACACCATCAAAGCAAACAACTGCTCGAGGCAGAACATGTGAAGTTCGACATTCAGCCAATGAATTTACGAGTGCTCTCATTAGCAATGGTTTGAGCGGGACTTTCATGTCCCACCCGTAAAATAATTTTAAATGTTAATTCCCGCGACTCGCGGACGAATTATGTAGAGGGGGGAAATGAGACTCCCTAAACAAAGCCCAACAGACTTCGACATTTTACACACATATCTCCGGTCCTCAAATATTAAGCAACAGCGAAACCATTTCATAAAGTAATATTTGGGTGAGCAAGATTCCTAGCTTCATGGTTTCGTATTTGAGTCTCAAGCTCTGGCGTCGACTTCACAAGGATAAGAGGGGTTACATCCCCACCCCCCACACACCCAATATCAAAAAGTAGGGTCCCAATCACCCATTGTAAAAAAAGTAGGGTCTGCTACCCCGCACTCAAATCTTCGACAACTCAAATATTTTACTAAAGTAACGCAATGAATAAAAAAAATATCCTGGCCCGGGTTTTTCTCCGGTTTTCCTTCGGGTAGAGGCGGATTTTTATTCAGGCGGCGTATTTCATTATGTTAATTCTTACGATTTATAAACAATATTTTGCAAATAATCTACAGTTTATAATCAATCGTTCTTGTAAAATAACTTTTTTATGTTTTATTGAATTACACAAAGTTGTTGGTACTATAACGTGAAGCTACCTTTATATCCTTATCTAACGAGCGTGCTAAAGCTATCGATTCGCCTCTGCCTTAGGGCCCTTGATCGGAATTGATGAGATGGTCCCATGCTTACTTCCGGAGAGTAAATTACTTTATTGTCCTCCACGTGGTCACATGAAGTTCGTAACTGTTTTTTGACAATACATTTATTATTGTTCTGTACGCCATATTAATATTGCATTGATTTACATTCCCGCATACAGTGGTTAGTACTGTTAAGTAAAATACTACCAATCCCATCATAACCTAGGTCAGGGTTCAGCGAGTATATGTCTTCTAAAATGAAAAAAAAAACAAAAAAAAACTACAAGGCTCCAGAGGATATTATGGTCCACCGAAGCTTTGGGAATTTTTTTTTACACTCATTTGCGGAACTTTTGAGAATAAAACTACGTTATGTGCTGGACTGGAGACAGTGTTCCTCAGTGGGTAGTTGCTAGCTGGGTAGCCAGGGTACGATTGTCGGTGGGTTGTAGGATTTTTCATCATACTTCAACGTCCAGAATGAATCCCAGACCCACTCAGCCTGCTGTAAAAAGAGTACCGGATCTATTCTGGGGGTCAAAACGGCCGGAGCGAGAGCTGGAGTAGGACAACTCAAAACCTCTACCGGGTTAATCTTCACTAATAAAAGTGATTACTTGGAATGTAATCGATTAAATTGTTTGAAAACACAAAAGGACATTTGTTAAGGGTTGTTACAATTGAAATACAAACTATAATAATTATTATTGATGAATTACAAGAGCACAAAAACAATTCAAATTGGCTGCTTAGTAGATGTGAATTTTCACTCGCATGACCTGTTGACTTTGAAGCTTACTAATGTGTCAGTTGCGTCACGTGACGCGATCCACTAAACGTATGATCTACGCGACCGAATCGTAAAAGAAGAAAGCTACACAGACTCTGTAGAACATTGTTTTCAAGAACATAACCTAAAAGTGAAACGAAAACCAAAGAATTGAGACGACAAAATTATGCGTTTTGTTTATTAAGCTCGCTGTGTAAAGTGTATTTTTCTTCTGTCTGGATTTTAAAATAATTCGTAATTGCGTACATATTAGGATACAATACTGAAAACCGAGTGTATTTTTGTAGGTTTTCTTCGCGGTATTTCATTTTTGAAATTAATAAACGCGGAAATTTAATGCCACGAAACTAGAGAAATATGGAAAGTAACATAAGCATTTAGATAAGACATTGTACAAGGACCCCGCTCAACGCCGCGTAAATGAGCTAAAAAGAGAAGTACAGACCTGGGTGACAGGTGTTTCAATACTCTGTGTGTGATGTAAAATAAATATATCAATTCTCAGTACCATGTTTTCTTCGAATATTGATGTAAATTTTAGTATGTTTCATTAACTACTCAAAAACTATTTTTTTTACTTTTGTGAATTGTTTAAACATTTTGGATGTCCAGTAATGATTGTTTTNAGTATGTTTCATTAACTACTCAAAAACTATTTTTTTTTACTTTTGTGAATTGTTTAAACATTTTGGATGTCCAGTAATGATTGTTTTAAGTTTCTTTTGTAATTCCAGGCAGCGCCGGGTAATTTTGCTAGTAGTCTCTAATTCTAATATTTCATCTCTCTTATCTATATATAACTTTCTAATTTTTACATTTTTATTGTGTTTTGAGCTATTTACTGCTGTTTTTGAAAGGATTGTGATGGCGAAGTTGTAGCGTTTGTAAATGGGAATTTTAGCGTGCTATTGAAACTTATCTACATAGGGTGATGGGAGTTAGGAGTTGGGTGGTAGGTCATTGTTAGTAGGTGGGCCTCTTAGCTAGGTTTACCAACAACTTGACCCAGGAGGGGTTAGTAGAAGTAGTTAATAATAATTGATACTAGGAGGAGGTGGATAGAGCAAGGAAAGTTTGCGTTTTCAATAGTCACAGCTCTATGAACTGAGACATTAATGTGAAAACTACAAACTTTTTTTTTTGTGACGGGCTAGAACGATACCACCTGAGCCACGGAGGGGCTTAAATAGGGAAGTAGGGTGAAGTACACACCAGGATCTTTGAGTTATTAAAAATCAGGGCTCCAATAGTGGTTCGTATTAGATCCTCATAACACTTTCCTGCTACACGGGAAACTTTCCTCAGGAAATCAACAGCTCCGCATCACAACGCGTCATTTCATCGCTGGTGCTGCTGCGGCGGCGTTTGAGAAGACGTCAATACGCTCTTCTGTTTCCAGAGTTGATTAACGAGCCCTGACACAAAACAAAAGCCCACATGAGCGACGCTCGAGCGGGGCGCCAAAGGACCGGTAATTAATGAATGTGTGTTGCTCGTCTACCAACGATGTTGGATCGTAGACTTACATACAAAATACACTCAGCGGTCTCTCCTGTAGGTTGTCCGCGATAACATGAGACGGAAAACACTGTGAGGTGTCACCCTCTCTTTCGCACACCCTCTTCTTCTACCGTAGTAGTATTTTATAAATGGGAAATTTAGCGTGTTATTGAAGCTTATCTACATGGAGCGATAGGAGGTAGGATTTGGTTGGTACGCTATTGTTNCACTCATGTGAGAAGCTACAAAATTTTCTGGCCACACCGAGGATTGAACCCGGGATGACTTGATGAAGAGCAAGAACGCTACCACCTGAACCACCAGAGGGGCGCACACCCTTTCGGAGGAGAGAAGATGCTCAAAAGCTTGTGAGCAACAGTCAGAGAGGGGAATTGTCGAGTTCCTCACCCCAGTCTTTATGCGAGAGAGACAGAGACCCCAAACTTCGTTCTCCCCCCTGGACAACCGGTACACAAGACCGCTGGGTCTCTATCATATTTAAGTATATGAACAAGGTATACGCAGTCGCGAAATCAACGCTATACTCAAAGACATGTAACTTTACCTAAAATAATACAATACGGCTAACTAAGACGAATAACCAACTTCTACGAATTTAATATCCGAGAAAATACTAATAGTAGTCACAAATGCGATTATTTGTTGTACAAAAATAGAAGTTAATAACACAACAAACGAGGTAATATTCGTTCCACGCGCTCGATAAAAAAAAGAGAGAGATCAGAATAGCGCCATAACTGCAATTGAATTGAAGGCTTGATGGAAAATGTTGGCGATAGATTTACTTTTTAAAGAAATTCGAATGTCCAGGCAACGTAACGCGAAGTACAAATACTCTTACTCTTACGGACGATGGCGAAGTAAAAGCATTGGCTACACAGCGTACTTTTTCTGTACCGACCTCAGGGCCGCTAGATCGGTAAGAGAGCAGTTACAAACTACCCATCACAATGTTGAGTTTAGTGCTACTACTTTACGAGGAACTAATATACACAGAGCGTTGAGGTTAGGTTTTCTCTGAGTAAAGTAACATGAGTACACACACACACTTTGATCCGAACCAGTGGCGGATCTACGGTGGAGGGGGTGGGGTGCTAAGGGAGCTACAGCTCCTCCTCCCCTCCCGATTGGACCAGGACACTAAAGTTGTAGTTGACAAATGGCATACTTGGTAAAAGTGTTACCAGATTAATAATTAATATTTTATTAATAAAATTAACAATACCAGATTAATGAAATTAATAATAGCATATGAACAACTTCAATAAATATTGTTATTAATAATACCAGATTGTTAATTATTTATTTGAAGCATTTTATTTAAAAGTAATATTTACAAAATTTGTGTTGTAAAACCATAATTTTTTAAGAAAAATGCTCCCCGGTTAGTACTCCCACCTCGATTGCGGTCTACGTCCGCCACTGACCCAAACTGTGACATAAATCATATGTATATATGATTATTTCTCCAATAACTTCCCACAACAAAACCTTAAAGAACAGGGCAAAAATTGCATTGAGCTATCTAATTAACTCGCTTAAAAATCCTTAAACTTGATTACGTCGCACGGGAAAAGAGCGGAGGGCTAATGTGAATGACCTCTATCTTAAACCAATAGAGAGAGAGAAAAAAAACAAGGATAAAATAATGCAACGTTGGGGAACTACCACGTCAGGGTGAAATAATACATATTTCACTCTAAACAATTCGCTATCGTCCAACCAGATAATTTCCGACGTGGCAACACTGTCATGAGAGGACGTGCTAATGATTTCCTACCTTCAACACCTCTTGTAGATACCGACAGTCTCCGTGTATGAGATCAACTCCGAGAACGACTCGCAGCTAATTACATCCCCCTCTTTTGTTTCGTTACACTCTGGAAGGAATAGTTTTATTTGGAATCAACGAAGAAGAAGAAGAAGAGTACAGCTGAACGGCTGAACGATGGCTTTATATGAAAATTACCTATCTCATTAATACAGATTCGTAATTAAGTGCTGAAGCAATACTGAAACTAATTACCAAGTGATTAGATGCAAACAAAAGCAGGTGATGTCTATACTGATTCAGAGAACCGAAATTAAAATTCTCACAGGCTACGTCATCAACTGATAACTCTTGTGTAGTATGATTGTTGTTATACATTTTGTTTCGATTACGTATTCATAGCTTAATTGTTTAAATTTACTTGTGATGGGTTTAGATACGTAACTGAAGATGGGGCGGATCCAGTAAATGATCTTGCCGGGGGAGGGGGGGAGGAGGAGGAAGCGAAACATTTTGAACCTTCACCCTCCCCCCTCCCCCCTATAGTTTCACCTTCCGAGGAATCGCCCGTTTTATTATTAGTGGAAATAAAATACATTTATGGCAGCGTAAGAATTAATTTTTTTTGTTGCATTTGCGTGTTTTAAAAAAAAAATACCATTCTATATAAAATAACATTGCGCTGCGTATAAAAATCCTTTACCATACGGGAGGAAATGCAATGGAAAGGATAAGTAGTGACAAACAATGTAAATCCCGGTGTTGTTAACTAGGGACAGGGTTCTAGGGGTTGTAAATCAAACGAAATAAATATTTAACGAGTTTTATTTTACAAAGTCAAATCAAATTGGGGCGGAAGTGATCGCTACATCACCACCCCCTTCTGCCCCTGGATCCGCCACAGATCTGAAGAAAAACCCTGCAAAGTTTAGACTCAAAATAATGACTGGTGAAGCAAAACTATTGCATATACGTTTCTCAAGTCTTCTTCATTTAAATATCATAATACCACATAAAAGAAAAATGAACTTTCCAAAGACGAAACCATAAAACCCTTCAGCACCCGGAACCGAACGAACTATAAATGAAGTAGGAGAAAATACTGAAGACGAATGATAACAGTCCTTACTAATACTACCGAAATATTAGTTATAGTATTTTGAAAACAATACATGGTTTGCCAGGTTCTATGCTAAAGGTAAAGGTCTCGAAATCAATACTTACACGTAGTAAAAATGATGTAGCTCATCAGATTACTTTTTCGTACTAGAAGCCTAGGAAGCTACTGGAAGTAAGGGGGTAATCTTGTTCTTGTTCATAATAATGTTTCGTGGTTAACACGAGTCCGGCCCCTTAGTTCGCTAAAAGGGACTACTTACCAGACTGTGGTCGCACTACTCGTTATATGGGATCGTACCTTATGAATGTGGACGTACACTTTATATATTTTTGTTGGGACATTCCTGTGCATCTACAGCGACATCTCGGGACCAGAGTATGATCCCGAGAGCACCCACCAGGTTTGTCCCGTGTCGGAGGCTGCCGAATCAGTCGGCCACCTTACCCGCCCGGGCTGGGCTGGGGGGTTGGGTTACGGGTGACCTCCCAGTACGCGTACTGGTAGACGGGGACAAGTGTCTAGCTGTCGCATCCCTACTGCTATATGCACTGGCAGTAGTCGAGCAGCGATCCTGCTCACCGATCGGAAGCCGTAAACGCCAACCCAATGGAATTCGGATCTTCCTTCCCGTGCCAATACCACTACCCGGCAGAGACCAAGTAAGGAGGTAGATGACCCATGTTGTTCAATTGTCAGAAAGAGCAAAAACGATGGCTGGACCGGCCACCGAAGCTTTTCTCTTGAAGGAAGTGGCGGGACTAGCATATGCAGATAGCAGTATACGCGAATTGTCGGTCGATGAGGCGACAAGTAACATGTTATGGCGCACGGAAAATATTGGTGCGGCGCGTTCGTACAATGTAAGGAATCTGACTGTACCGCGTTTCGTGACTCTCCTGTTCCGTTCGAACGCGAAGCGTTGTGATGCCATGTGGTTGCACGTGCGAAGTGTGTATCGGTGTGGATGTTACGAAGAGACCGGTGAGTGCAGGAAGGTTCTCAATGTTTTAATTACAACATTAAGATGCAATTTTTGGATTCGACTGTTAAAGTTT
The DNA here is from genome assembly GCA_002313205.1 of Laupala kohalensis. NCBI lineage: Eukaryota > Metazoa > Arthropoda > Insecta > Orthoptera > Trigonidiidae > Laupala > Laupala kohalensis. The sequence goes on from NNCF01130495.1 coordinate 43,376, forward strand.
AGATTTATATGCTGCGATTCCAGGACAAGTTCTTGATCTTGCAATGAAGTCACCTCGTATACCGGGAAGGAAACATTAACCCAACTTATGTTATCGAGCTTTTATGGAATATTACGAAATGTTGCTCGTTTAGATTTTTAAAACATTGATTATGACGACTGACGACGAAGAAGTTTGTTCTTGAGGTAAGTTGTTTCATAACCTTTTGTCTTAGAATTCACTAGAAACACCATTACAGAAATCACGGAACACTCCATTTCATCACTAGCAGTTAAAGAGTATTGCCAATCACAGTTGCTGACTATACCAATTTTAAAACAATCTAAAATTTCGTTTGAAGCCCATATACATTGCCACATGAGTTCAATTTTAACTTGATTATTGAACAATATTATTTAGGTTTACTGATTGCTGGCTCAGAGTCTTTATGTTTTCAATTTCTGAAAATCAATGAGGCTTGAATCAATAACAATATATTTTCAATTATTGCTTGTTTTAATGTGTAATTTTTTATAGGGTCAGGACAGCATATATATTTAAAGAAAATGGCGAAGATTAATTTTTCTGTAATCTATATATATATCTGCCCATCCCAGTTGTGAAAGTGAGAACAATCAGATATTTTCAGTGTAAATTCTGTGCCATTTAGTAGTTCATTAATTATAAATTTTATTTGCCTTTAGAGAACAAGAGTTGCACATGTGAATGTATCAGAGGTCCATGGATTAGGACTGCGAAACTACGGTCTGTTGAGCATGTGACGTTATCCAAAATTAGTTGTTAAAATGTATTTGCTTTCCCGCAAAATTTATGAAACAAAACAAACTAAAAATCTGCTCAGTATACAGTGATCTTCCACAGTAAG
>NNCF01130495.1:59673-76211 GCA_002313205.1 Laupala kohalensis
TATTTTCACCTGACAGAATGTTATCACATATTTTTTCCACGTTTAGGTACACGGAAGAAATATATCCACAGGAGATATTTTCTATGGTTCATGTTTGTCTGAAATACCTTAAAAAATACGTCCATCTGTAAAACTCAATTTATTAAGTAAATTTTTTAAATTTAATTTTCTTGCCAGAATAACTCATGGCGATGATAATGACGTCACATTATACAATCGACATAACCAAAGAACGCTTTGCATTGATTCAAAATGATGGCGGTCGAATTTGGAAGTTGCTTGTAAAGAGTTTTTGTATACCGATATATCGAAAATACGTGACGCGACGTGAGAGGCAATTCTGATAGCCAATTGCTTCAAATTCTCAGAACTCAAAAAAATCACAGCTCGTTATTTCGAAAAACCAATCCTTCAGGGTTAAAATCAACGAAAACCGAAAATTTTCAATTTTTTAACCATTTCTTATATTTATTTCCGGTACTTTCGAAATCTACAATTTATCATCAGAACTTGACCACATGGGCCACATAAAAAAATCAGAACTAAGCTACTTGATGGAAGATTATCTCTCTTATTGACGGCAATGTAGTGTACTTCTTTTTCTTTCTGTTCTTTTTTATTCAAAATACATTAAAATAATACAATATACTAACACCCTAGAATACTTAAAAAGATTTCAATGAAAACTAAAGCATCACATTTGGAAATGTTTGTCATAAATATAACTGTTTTTAAAAGCCATATTTGTACTACAGTTCGCAAAAGGTGCAGAGACCCGAACAGCTTCAGAGAGACGGAAACAGTCCAAAACAACTGCCGGCGCCAGGGCGCACTCCTCTCGCAAACAAAGAGAAGCGGCGGGCGTTGAGGCGCCGAGACTCGCACTTCGGTGCTGCGCTCGTCCATTACTGTCCAGTTGGCCTGTCGACGAGGAAATTGATGGTTGGTTGGCTTCGATTCGAAAGGGAAAGGACCTCAAGGTCACACAAGGGAGGGATTCTTGCACGCGGAGAACGAAATACACGTGCAACGATATTTTCGCACGTTCAAACAACAATTTTGTTATTGCAGAAGAACCCGAGTATTGTGAAAACTCTCCGAATAATTTTACAGTTAATTATTCTTGTTAATTACTCATCGATTTCTACAGATAAAAATAAATTTATTATCAGAAAACAATACAAAATACGTATGACTACGCGGAGCACAATAAACAGACAGGGGTGTCTTGTGGTAGTGTCTTCGTTGCCATGATCCCGCTGAGCGATAAAGCGCGGATTTAAAACCCTGGTCGGTCTAACTAGGTGTGATTTTCAGCTGGGGTTTCCCTCACCTACTCCTCAATAATGTCGGTTCGGTACCATACGTTCCCCGGCAACCCAACATCTCTCCTTCCCAATTCCCTTACCCAAGTCCAACGGTTAGGTGGAAAAGCAGGCCTCATGGTCTGAACCTCAGTCAAAATAGGGATAAAATGAATAAATAAACACGTTATAATATCACATATGTATTACAACATTGTAGTACATATGTCACTTCATCAATTTGCTGACATTGTACCGTAAACCTGTCCTTTCCTTACTCCAGCTGCTTACTTCACGAGTTCAAGGTTGAATTTTAGGACTAATCTTTTATTTCGTACGTCTACGATATGTCATCCTCCACATCAGAAAGATACTGCAAAATGGTGATCTTTGTTGATGACGCTTTAACTATAAAAACGTCAATTCTGTATAACCCCTCGCCGTTCTATATAACGTTTCATGCTTAGTAAACAAAAATAAAAGTGTTCTTTATTTATTTTAAGTTTACTCAAGTTCACCTTCAATAAGGCAAATATAAAAACCTGTGAAATCCACAAAGAAGGTCTTTTTATGACATACATTAATAGGTATTTTGCAGCGAAGTTGATCAAAAGCGATTTGGAATTTGTTTGATATGCATCTCTTCACATTCTATAATAATTTCCACACCAGGTCTAATGAAAACGCTAATGATGGTTGAAATATTTCAACCCGCAAATTCATGCCACGAAATACCAAGTGCTTACCTTAAGTGCCCAATTCAAACAATGTGGATCTTGGCAGTATATTTATATGGCGAAAAAAAAACTTGCAAGGAGCTCATCCACAAATGAACTCCCTTCTCGCCATCAGCTAATGATCGTATTTTTGAAATGTAACCCTTCCCTGTTAGCTCAAACTAATTTACGAGTAATTGTTACCACAACAGATTTATCTTTCATAACTCCCCTTACAAGGAGAATTGAAAACGTAGTTCCAATTCAAGTCGGCAACAATCAAACAAGCGCGGATCAAATTTCGTAAAGCCGTATGATATACGCGTAGCGCTTGGGGAGGCCGCGATTCAGACAAAAGGATGACTCGTAGTGTTTTATTTGACAACAAAAGAAGAGACACAAGATGGCCTCTCGTTAAAGATCGTGTGAAACAAAAGGAAAACACGCCACTAATGAAAAACGTCCGTTGCACGAGATAAATAATGATGATGACAGTCTTTTGTCGTGAATTGTTGAGAATTGTTACGGTTCGCGTCGTCCGACTTCAGACATTTATTGTTGGTTATAAAAAATGAAGTAATGAGCCGCGTAAATTTGACAGATGAAAGATATCAATGTCCTTAGCGCTGTAGAGGAAAATTAGCTGGAACTAATAAGATTTTTTTTATCTTGTTAAAAAGATTTCTCTTCGTTGTTCTTAACTGGGGAAAGTACGGTCATAAAAAGGGGGAAACTTTTTTTGATTGGGGAACTAATACTGTTCTTGTATCTTCTGGAAAGAGTACAAAACTGCCGTCACGACATCTATGGTGCGGTGTTGTAAAACGCCGGGAGAATTATAAACGATGGAGTCTACAGTCACAAGATACTAGACAGTTTTTGCACAACGTACACGCTTCATAGCGTGTACGTTACGTTGATGATGCTAACCCCGTAACGTACGTGGAAAGATCACTTTGCACAGCGTACCTTCCACTCAATGTATACTAAAAATTGTAACCCCAAACTTCTGAGCAAGCGTACACCAGAACGTGCTTATTCGACACACCTACAAAACTCTCGCATACCCTCTCAGATATCGACATAACCTCAAATCCAGACCAGAATCCCCCATGACCTCGTTGATTAGCGTGCTAACATAAAACGTAAACAGAGGCGATATAATGGTGTACCACTAACTTCTGAGCATGCGCAGAAGTAACTTGCATGTGGATAGCGTATACGATAGCTCCCAGGTACGTTATGCTAAAACTCCCCAATCTCTTAGGTATGGTAACTTAAACTGATCAAGATTTGTCAAAAAATACGTCATTTTAATGACAAATAGTAATTGTCTCCACAGAATAACACATTTTGTTCAAAACGTGGCTATGAGTGGAAACCAGTTTTCTAAAAGATTCTGGTGGACAAACAAATAGAAAATATTTCGAATACTAAATAGAGTTCAAAGAAGTTCAACACTAGAGAATTATTAGCACGAAGTGTTCAGGAAGAAAATATATCAAGATAGTTCAAAAGAAACAAATTTCAAGAAAACGTAATGATACTATTTATCTTCCGACTTCCAATGCAGTTCATTTTTGCTGTGATGAGTTAATGTAAACAGTCCGTACATGCAGGAAAATGACAAAAGAATGGGGAAGATGGCCACACACAATACAAGACTAATCAAAAACAATTTACATAGGTTAAATACCCACATCAAGGGTCTTTAACATTAACGGCGTGTATTTCAGAAGCAATAGTTTGGTCCCTTTATATATTATACTTGCAAATTACCATATCCACACAAACCGTAAAAAATAGGGTTATATGTTCGTTTCCATGTGCACTATATCTATACTCAAATAGTAAAAAAATAGGGTCATTGAGTTTGCTTCTATGACCACTATGTCTCTCAATGCTCTCAAGATTCTATGAGAATTGCCTTAGACGCAGTTTCTGATCTTATCGCAAGTCAAATTGAATTTCACTCAAAAAATTATAAAAGAATTTATAAAAGAAAATTATTAAAAAATATAAACTTTTTAATTTAAATATTCATTCCAAATCATGAACATCACGTCGCGGAACGCTGTAGAAGAATAGTTTTTAAAAATGGAAATAAGTGATTTTGATCTTATATTCATCAAACAATAGACCATCACATAGAAACAGCAGCCAATCAAATGAAACACACGGCTTAAGCAAATAAAGAACCCAACGCCCCGTTACGCTGAATCTCAAGAGTAGAACAAAGAATTTACATTCTTTGAATAGTCAGTGATCTGAACAGACAGATGAATAGCGCCCTACGTGACCGTAAGTGACCCGGCGGTCGTAATTTACCTGCACACGTGTAATACCAACCTAATAGCACCTTTTATTACGCATATTTTGCGTTATTATTGCGTATGGGCTTTGTACTCTTCCCTTGGGGCCAGAAGCGCTGAATAAATCCTTCATGCAGCTCCGCGTATATAATGCGATGTGCCTTCGTTGCACCAGAACGAAACATACTGAAAGTCATGTAACGTTATCGAAAATTATGCATAGCTACCTAGCTACCTCACACAAATTGCCAACATCTTCGAATTTAAGCTATATCCGAACACATATTAATAGCAGTCACTAAAGCGACTATTTGCTGTAAAGAAATACAAGTTAATAACACACCTAGCTAAGACACAAGGTAATATTCGTTCAATATGCTCGATGCAGAAAGAACAGAATATTGGTAAAGGACTTAAGTTTTGAGAAGTTCGAATGTCCTGCCAACATAACGCGAGGTACAAATATTATTTCTCTTCTGGACGATGGCAAAGTAAAATAGTGTTGGCTACACTGAGTAAAAACCGTGTACCAACATCAAGTCAGTTAGACTGACAATAAATAAATAAATAAATAATTTATTGCCAAGAAAGATGTTACAAACTGCCTAAGACCACAATGAGGTCAATATACAATAAACTAATAATCACAGAGCTTTTCCATTCGTTTTTCTTTTGTTTTTCGTAAGTTGAATTTCTGGAGACAGAGTAACATGACTTGGAGTATACTAGAACTACGAGATAGAGTATGACCACAGACGTACGGGGCAGTAGAACAATAGGTTTTACTAAATGTTGGATATCTATCGATTGGAATTCTAATTATTTATAACAATACTTGCATGAAACAATTAGTATACAGTAGATCTCGAATGATCCGGATCGTCGATGGTTGAAAAAATATTGTTGTATTTTTTTAAATTTTATTAGTTAACTTTGGTTCAATTATGTCATTAAATTGATTATTTGCACTGTATATTGTTAGTTCTCGTACAATATGAGTCTTAGCTGTAAGTTATTTCCAAAACATTATGAGTCTGAACTATATCTTAGTCAAATAACTTTTCATTTGAAGAAACATTATCTGGATATTATTGGAGATCTATTGTATTTTACTAAGCGTGTAATAATTTTCTCATTTCGGAAAAGGGATATAGGTCAAGTACGGTACAACTCCAATTATTCGAATTCCAATTTTCGGATAGCTAGTTATCCGAATCGACGGGACAAAAAAACAGCGTATTTTGAATTACTGTGCACCAAACTATATTACTGAACTGAGCTAGCTGTATAATCAATAGACATATTATATATTTAAATTGTCTTTGTAACTGAATATTGTGAGTTTTTTTTTTTATCAGAAATATTTCTCAGTCATATTGCATTCAAAAACGAGGGCTTTGGAAGAAATCCAATTATCCGGATCTTTAATTGGGTTCGGACCCAATTGGTCCAGATAATTGGAGTTGTATTGTACTTATTCTAATACAACACCAGTAGAGGTTTTATGTTAGCCCAAACGAGATTCAATCTCTACTATTCAAACTCAAGATCATTGTAATGATTGTAAAATCTGAAGCAAAATTTAAACCATCACGTGAAGAAGCATTTCCGCACCCCAAACCACGACAAAATAAAATTAAATCCGCCGCTGCCTTATGGACGTTTGATTGGAATTGATGGAATGGTGCGTTGCTCGCTATCGTGCAGCAAAATTAGTTTCTTGTCTTCAGTGTAGTTTTACGTAGTTTGTAACTATTTTCAACAATAATTTGCTTGTTTTCGTAAATAAGAATTGAAGGATACTGTCCTTCCGTACTCTCGGTCAAAAAATCCAGTCCCTGCATCGACCCCAAAACGAGACTGCATTTTCCTTCCCGGACAGAAGCACTTTTTTATTCTTTTTCCACAAACGTCACAAGAAGAGCTTTTTCAACGCAAATGTCCTCGAAAGAGAAAACCGGGTAGAGTCTAATCCATCGTAACCGAAACCAATGACGTCACCTATGAAACGTCCCCGCTGCCACAAGTCTCGTTCCCTCGCAGAGATTGTAATGCGCGATCAGACCAGAAAACGCATCAGATAGAGACCTTTATCAAGAGAGAACCGTCAGGAGGCAGCGGCGGATCTACACCGTAATCGAGAGGGACTTATTCGGGGAGCATTTTTCGTTTACGGATATTACAACACAATTTTTATAAATATTACCTTTAAATAAAACGCATCGCATTTAACAATCTCGTACTAGCAATAACAATTATAACTGGTAATTAACACAACTATAACTAATACAATTATAACTAATAACTTACAACTAATAACAAATATTAACCTGGTAACGCTTTTACAAAGTGTGCCATTGATCAACTTCAATTTTATCTGTCAGGAGTTCAGTTCCAATGGGGGAAGGGTTATAGCCCCCCTAACCCCCCCCCTCTCATAGATCCGCCATTGGTCAGGAGCGAATATATAAATCGGTATTTCTCATATTTCCGGAAAATACTGCGTGGAGTTACTCTTAATGGTTTCAATCAGCTGTAGTTTGTCACGTGATTGTGTCGTGTCTTCCTCTCTTTCTCCCTACTCCACCAACAAGAGGAGAGCATCAAGTAACAGCTGGCGACCAAGAAGTTATGAGAATTTGTGTGTAATAATAATAATAATAATAATAAATTTATTGTCAGAAACGCAGTTACAAACTGCGTATGACCACGCGGAGGACAATAAACTAATTTACTCTCCGGAAGCAAGCAAGGGACCATCCCATCAATTCCGATCAAGGGCCCTAAGGCAGAGGCGCATTCAAAAATTTCAGCAAAAATTCCTAGATAAGATGAAAAGTTAGTTGCGCGTAATAATACTAATAGAATGTCAATATGTTTGTAATTTAACACACAAAAATATATCTTCCATGTACAAATTATTATCGAACTATATTTTTATTATTATTATTATTTATTGAAATTCCGCGATATGTATCTAAGAGGACAGTATTTTATACGACTACAACAGTACACTTAGTTTGATTTTTTTATGATTTTAGTATGGCTATTTTTGGAAATGACTGAAGTAATATTGGAAACTATGTAGGACGCTAAAAAGTACCTACGACGCAGATAGAAAATAATGGACTACTTAGAAGAAGTACATATAACACAAAAATTTAGATTAATTAGAAAAGAATAAAATAGTAGAATAAGACACCACTACAAACGTAAATCTAAGCGAAGGTAGTACATTATGCCTCCACTTGATAAATATAATATAAATATAACAATGATTTTTCCAGCAACTTGCGTGGATAAGTGCCACGGAGAGATTTTTAGTGTATCTGAAATGACCACACCACACTCCCCATAGTATATTTTGTGCAGGTCCCCATAGTACACCTGCAGCCATTCGGTGTTGGGGACCACTCTAAAGCAAAGTGGGAAATATAGCTGTTATAAGAAATTACGTGATCTGAAGCTGTGGACATCGTTGACAGTCTGGGACGGATACAGCAAGTGATCTTGGAGGAGGGGGAGGGGCGAAACTTTGTCAACTTTCCTCCCCCACCCCGATAGTTTGGCCATCCGAGGAATCACTAGTTTTATTAATAGTGGAACTAAAATACATTTATTGCAGCGGAAGTATTTTTATCGTTTTCAGTCTTGTACTTGAATTTGCATGGTTCTTTTGCAATGTACATTTATACAATAACATTGCGCTGCATATAAAAATCCTCTACCCAACGGGACGAAATGCGATGGAGAGGATAGGGATCGTCGCCGCCCCCCCCCCTGAATCTGCCACTGTTGCCAGTTCTCTCTTGAATTAAGGTCTCTAACACCAGATACCCAACTTAGGGACACAAGTCATTCTTAACCTCACTTTTTACGACCTTTCGAAGCAATGCAATGGACGCGTAGGGTGAGGACGCGATGGGGAAGGGAAGCGGGCAGAGGGGAGAGATGCGGGCGTTTTGTGTCATCTCCGGTGTCAAACAACCCCCGCCGCCGCGCCTACCCGTCCCCACTAACCTTCTCTTCCTTTCCGCTAGCAGCGCTCAAAGCGCAGCGCTTCGCACTTGTTCCGAAGTATTGCCTTCTCTTGTTTTATGTCTGTTATTAAAGCGCTCTCGAGGAACGGACAGCCCTCGGATACACGCACGGACCAAGGGCAAGAGTGAGACGGTAAAGGTACTCTCCAGTTCCAAGTGTAAAAGGGATAAAAACTCAACAATCCAATTCCCATCCACTTTTTTAAATTCCATTTTTTTATACAAACCAACTGCGGTAGCGTCTTTATGTTCTGCAAAGTGGGAAAGACCAGTTTTGAGCCGGATATGACCGATGTTTTCAGATAGGGTTCCTCTTCATCTACTCCAAACAACGGTCGGTTCAGTAACATCTCAATATATAGTTATCCAAACACTCGTACCTTCAAAATGGATGTTAGATAGCCAACATCCAAAATGAATTTAAAAAATCATATTCAAGATACAAGAAAGATTTGTCAAACTCATCTTAGCCCCACGGCCCATTTTCTGGTACACTTTCGATCGATCGATCGGATCCTTAAGGGATGGGGAGCCATGGCAAAATGTTGTCCGACGAAGAAAACTAACAAGTCCTATTTACTTATTTGTAACGATATATTTTTATTCTCATCAACAAATTATTAATTAAATCAAGCTGGAAAATTAATTAGTATATTTCCTCATTTTTCAAAAGTATTTTTAATATTGAGTATTATAAGGAAATATTATTTTGTAATACATGACGGGGTAAACCCGAACACAATTTTCTATTTTCTTTCATCGGACATCACACGTCAAATATTAATTCTGACAATATTAATTTATAACACAAAGTTGTGCCCTCCAACGTTTAATGAACAATTCGATGTAAAACGGACTGTAACTGCTATATTGTATTCTGAATCCGAGTACGATCATGTACACGTGATCTTATTAATAAAGTTTTGGTCACCATTATTATTATTATTACTATACTCGACTTATACATCGTATAATTGGAGAAAGGAAAAAAAAAAAACAACCAACCTTAAGGAGCAGAGTACGAGCCACCAATTATTTTCCTGACGTCTAATGACCCTCATTATTACACATCCGGGCGCAATAGTAATTGTATTAAGGGTAATATATCTAACAGCAGGGTACTCAACTACGGCTGACCTCCGGGGTAAAAACGAGGGACTTTACAAGGGCTGCGGATGAGGGAGGGCGATATATAAACTTCCTTTCGTCCGGGAAAGGAAAGGACCTTCAGTAATAAAACGAGCCCCAACCTCCACGTAGAGTCTCTCTCTCTCAACCGAGAGGATGTACGAGATACATCATGTCAATTAGAAGAAGACAGATCCACAGCGCATTAATATCGCTTCGTTGGGTTAGGATCGAAATAAAATACTTAGCACGTATTGAAATTTAAACATGATTCACAGTTTTAGTCTTCCAAAATTACTATCACATTTCTCTCTTTTTTTTAAAGAAAAAAGTTATAACAGAACATTTGTAGTTACTATTGACATGAACAAAGAAAATAATATTTTATTGAGCAAATATCAAAACAAGAAGAAAAATTATTTCAAAAACATGGAAATTTGACGCACTTTCACGAGCGGTTTGTTCAAAACCATTTCTAACAATGTTTTTTAACAGTTTTCAAAGGTATTGGCATATATTATACAAAACAATACTAGTAGGTGTGATAAATTTTATTTTATCATTATGTAGTTGCACATCGCTAAAGAACACAAGAACAATATTGCGCCATTTCATAGAAACAATACGTAATCGATCAATCTATGAATGAATAATAATTTCACGAAGGCAAGTCAATAAATAATTCGCAAACATCAGTTTCCCTCATACAATCTTAAATTACGAGCTATTTTTTTTTTCCAGCAGATGGCAGCATACGTATGCTTGTCGTCTAGGCTGCGTGACATGTCGTAGGTACGCAGTCAGTCAGCATACGATGGGTGGTTGTGTTACACGAGAAGAACAGAGCAGTTGTGCGTTTTGTTGTTGTTGTTTTTTGTGAGCCAAAGGACTGTCCCCAAAAGAAATGCATCGCGAAATGTATCCCGTGTATGGCGACAACTGTTCCTCACGAAAAGCTCCGAGTTCAATTGCATCCAGAAGTTTAACAAGGGAAGGTAAAGCATCTGAGATGGGAAGCGTCCTGGTTGTCCTGCGGAGGTGTCAACTGCAATCACAGTGCAGTGTGTGGAACAAATCATTTGCAATGAAATCATTCGCAAAAAATCATTTGGGTGGTCGCCATTTTGAAACTGATGATGCCGTAATCCAAGAGGTTTCTCGTTGGCTGCGACAGCAAGCTTGTTGGCAACTTGACCAGTCAACGCGCATGTTATACCTTAACACGGGCATTGAAGTGAAAAGCAAACAATTTCTTGGCCCCGGCGGGAATTGAACCTGGCGTCTTATCTTTATGTAATTTTTAATTGTTATCTCAGAATGGAAAACGTGAAAAATGAAAAAACAGATAATCGTAGACACTTCTCTTAATGCTCTAAGTACGATAAATCATGTCTGAGTTTTGCTCCACTCATACATCTGCAATAACTTAAGATTTGTAGTTTACACCAGTTTGGCACCACCAGAGATAATGAAACCACTTTCAACTTACCTAACGATTTATCAGATTTATCACTTAGCTTTGTTGACACTCACCTGTAACAAAAGAAATAAAACATAAATACAAAACATTGTAACTTGAATATTATTTCAATTATGGCTATTTTTTCATTATTTGAATTAGTGAATCGGCTATTCCGCCATTTTTCAACTTTTTGATATATTGGAAACATCAGCCGATATTATTATTAGAATTCATTTGGTGAATATTTCCATTTACGTGAATAGTTGACCACATTAATTGATGTCAACGCAGATCTTAAAAGAAACTATGCGCCACGCAAAACCATTGTACATGTTTTCTCCTATATTTCTAAAAGACTCATCTATAGTACGAGAAACTAGCTTTATAAAGAAAAACAATATTCGTACAATTTCACGCTCATTGAAATCATACATATTTAAATAAAGCAACTCCAAAATTTCATTTCAGAACTTTATGATGCAGAAAGGTAAAAAAAAAGAAAGTAATAATACAAATTTCATATTAATTGTTACAAATTTATGAAACTACAACTACAAGACGTCTTAAACAACATACATTTTATTTAAAACACACAGACGGACGAACAGAGGCGGTCGGACGTCAAGCTAAAATGAACTTTTTCGGAATCAGGAATACTCAAAACTGATATTTCCTTTAAAATTTGGCGATCAATTCTTTCCACGATGAATAGAGGTTATCTAGACTCTTGCCTAGGAACGGCGTTCTCATTAATACTATTGTAATAATTAACTCGAATTTAGAATTATTTTAATAGTTACGGTTTATGACATATATTTTAGATTTGATGAGAATACGTATTTGATATTATAACACGTACCGAACTATTTTTTATTCTCATCTTAGGAGTAAAGTAAAGCTGAAATGTTAGTTCCGCCTCTGCCTTAGGGCCCTTGATCGGAATTGATGGGATGGTCCCTTGCTTGCTTCCGGAGAGTAAACAAGTTTATAGTCCTCCACGCGGTCATGCGCAGTTTGTAACTGCTTTTCTCCCCCTACTTATATGAGAAAGTAAAAAGAAGAAAAAACTATTTCGATGTTTTATTTTCAAACTAGTTTTTCTGTTGTAGCGCAGGTAGAAATTAATCACAAAAAATATCTGAAATCAGCGTAAATAAATAAATAGAGCAAAATGTACTTGTTGTGATTTCAACTTGAGAAACATACCTCACCGACCATATAAATAAAATAATTACGATTATAAATGGTGTAATACATTGCGCCTTATGGAGAAAGCACTTATTTACTAAATAAGCCCAACTATTCAATCACGAAAGTGATGGAAATTTACTTTGTAGTTAATTGTCCGTAGTAATTTTTCAACGCGTTTATCTATACGTCACCAGACATTTGAGAAAGCTATTGAACTTTTTCCGATGCGTGATGCATAAATGTGCGAAACCGTAGTGCTCGGCCGCCGTGTCTGTACTTAATGCTGTTACGTATTTCAAACAAGTCAAGCGAGTTCCTTAATATTGTTGGTACTATTTTATTAACCGATAGATACAAATTAAATCATGATTTTCTTCATCGTTATTCATTATTGTTGTGTTTCAAAATAATTAGAATAAAACTAAAGACAACAATTGTACATCTCAGTGATTTGACTAACTTTTAGTGCTGGTCCCACCTCAAATCCGTCTCTGCCTTACGGTCCTTCATCGGGAGGGTCCCTCGCTTACTTTCCGGAGTTTTTCGACTATTTATTTATTCGTATGACAAAGTAAAAAGAAGCAAAACCAGTTTCGATGTTGTATTTTTAAACCCATTCTTTTTTTAAACGTCGCCATCCAAAGAGACCGAATTGTCGCAGTCTCTCGTTTCGTAATCGCCCTCCGCCTCGTAACCGCACTCTGGTGGGAGTGTCCGAGTCCCCCATTAGTGGTCTAATAGGCACGCTCAAAGAACCCCAGAGGGCGGCTGAGGATTGACACCACATCCGTTGATGCGACCACTAATAGGATACCTCGCGCAACAACCCTCACTCCGCGTCCACAGCCCTTCTCCAATCGAGGGATCTCCGCCGCTGCCTCTCACGTGTTGGTGGGTTCTGTACCGACGGAGATTCTAGAAAAAGTAGTGCGTCGGAAATACTTCAGTTGAAATCCCGTGGCTTCAATGGCAACGAATTTTCAATTTTCAATTTCTATCGTTTTTAATCTTATTTTTAGTTTTTACTTCACTAGTTTCATAAAGCGATGTGCACCGACAGTAGTGACGCAGTGGTGGCGACCTCGTTTCTTTTTCTTCTTCTTTAAAAAATACACACACACAGTGTGTAAGGTAAGAATTGTAATCGGTCAAAAAAAAAATTTTTTTGTTGAGATATCTTCTGATCTTTGCGAAATGACTCCAGGAGAGTCTATTTTCAAATTTTGGCGATGATGTCCAATTTTGTACGTGTGTATGTATGTACGTTAAGAATTTTGTTCCCCCGTAACTACTGAACAAATTGATCCATCGAAACCAAACATGAGATTTGACTTTGAATGCATAGGGGAATTAGAACAATTCATTTCGACGTCATTTAGACATCGCGCTCGTCCTCCGATTTCTTAATATTCAAAGTTTCGATAAAATAAGCATTTAGATTGGTATTTTAATTCTGCGTACAAATTGCTAAATTGCATTCCTGCACGTCGCATCGTTTTCCAGATACAGCGAAAATTTTATTACGAAAAAAAGGAGTGGCGCTTTTTTAAAATCTCCCTATTAAGCTATTGCAATGAGTTTAATGTGGAAGATAACTCATGCTATCTATACTTGAATATGTATTTACGTTTAGGAGTTTACCATGTAATGTGATGATAAATATTCGAAACAGACTGATCTTTAAATACGTTACAGTGGTTAATAATTATGACATATTAAGATTTCACTGTTGAAATTTTTTACTTAAAATTGTAGTGTTATGAAGGATGTTCAGTGCCACGAGTTTTTGTTATGAATTGTAATTGGAAAGCTGAGTGGGACACGCTAGATTTTTTATTCTAGTATTTGTATATAAGAAACATAGCGTGCTATTGAAGCTTATCTTCATGGAGCGATAAAAGGCTGAGTGGCAGAACTATTGTTAGTAGATGGGCCGGTTAGCTGAGTTTACCAAAAACCTGGCTCAAGAGAAGTTGTTAGTAGCAAGTAGTTAGTAATATTTAGTAAGAGTGATTAATAATAGGAGGAGGAGGAGGAGTAAGACGGATAAAAGAAGGAGGGTTCGCTTTTCTATAGTCACAGCTATATAAACTGGGACATTGAAGTGAAAAGCTAACAAATATATTCTGGTACCGCCGGGAAGTGAACCCAGCCTCTTTTCTTGGTGTGATTTTTAATTGCAGTTATGGCGGACACAGGAATTCCTGTGTTGTGCTCCATACAGTTACGCGGAAAAAGAACGAAAAATCTTAAAGACATTTGCTTATTAATGTACAGTGAGGAACTCCCGTTTAAGTTGTAACTCGTAATTCAAATAAGACCACTTTTCAGACAGTTTCTTATTCCAAAAATGTTTTATTATATAGATATTAAAAATCATAATCCACGATATTGTAACGGTACAATTAATATTGTAGTGATTCATGAACATCCGTACTAATATATACATGCGTAACGCGAAAGTGTGTGTGTGTGTGTCTGTTTGCTCCATAATCACGACTAAACCACTGAACCGATCGTGATGGAAATTTAACTAGGAGATAGTTTAGATGTCTAGGATGAACATAAGCTAACTTTTATTTCTAAAATGTATGAAAAGAGACAGAAAATTATTTTTACATTAAATGTCGATCAAATCGGGAAAAAAAGACTCTTACTAATATTCGCTGACGCCGTCTATACGGTCAGTTAAAGGTGACAACTATGAATTGCAATACTATTTGCCTCAACGAGTTCTACAAACAAACAAAAAGTACGCGACAGTATATGTCTATCAACAAAAATCAACCTAATTGTATACAGTTAGGTTTTGTATTCAATTTGTATCATTATGAATTTGTAAAATTAGGATGTTCTACGAAAATTTAAAAAAAAAACAGCAAGTAAAAGTATTTTAATCTTACAATATAGATACATATTATTTTTTCCTGGGTAAAAGAAGATTGGTCTAAGAGAAATCCCAGGAAACGCGGGGTAATCAGCTAGTTTGGATAGATTTTGAATACCAATACCATTCTTGTACTACAAGTTGTGTTTCGAAATCTTCATTCCTTCCGCACAATATGAACGTTCTCAGCCACAGGTTTCTTCTCACTCGGTCCTCCATTATTCACCCTTTCGTCTGATTTCCACGCAGTTCGTAATGCAAGACATCTGAGTACTTATTAGCGGCTGCCGAACGTGATAATCTCCCAAACACGAAATGATAAATTACTGACTAGCGCCCTTCACCATTAAACAAATGCACTATACACTGCATCACGGCTTTTATAGTTTTTTCCTTCGATTTTTCAACCGCGAGAACATTTTTTTCTGCGAAGTCGATTCGCAGGTGTTACAACAAAGAAATCTCGAGGAAAGAAAAGAACTGAGACGTCGCGTGTAATAAACAGAAGAAAAAAATGTGAAGACATATGAAGGTCTTGCAGTGACTGTGAAGAATGGAGATTGAAAAGGAACACAGTGCACTGAGAAAACGAGTTTGGATGTGATATCCAAATCCAGAGTAAGGAAAGGATTCCTCCAAAACTTTGGATATGACATCCAAACGTTTGGATATTATGAGGTTGGGATGTCACATCTAAAGTACGAGATTAGATTGCCATGTCCAAAGGTTTGGAGAAATTTGGATTTGGATCTCACATCCATAGTGTTTTGTAAATGTGACATATGAAGAATCATAGGATTAATTTGTAAAATATCACTGATAATACGTAAAGCAGCACTGTCCAACTAGTGCATGCGGCCAACGAAACATGTTTTTTTACGGTTCGCGAATTATTGTACATTTTACATCAAATTTTTCATAAACTTGGGGGAACACAACTTCGTCTTATGCTGTTAGAATGAATATTTGATGCGACAAGTCCGGCGGAATAGAATATAAAATTGTGCTCAGAATTACTCCGTGATATATTACAATATAGAATTTTTTTTTATTACAACACTTTTTAAAAATAAACACATATGCTCTTAAATTTTTCCAGCTTAAAATAATAAAATTTTGTCGATGAGAATCGAAATATCGGTAATAAATACTTAAATATAACGTATTTAAGGTTTGGAGAAAAACCCTATCCGAGCCCCTCTGATGCATGCTTGCTTGCTTGCTTGCTTGCTACTGAGTCACCCCGGGTTCAATTTCCGAAACTTTTAAGTTAAATATCCCAGTTCATATAACTGTGACAATTGGAAAGCGAACTCTCCTTCTTCTATCCACCTGCTCATAGAATACTCTAACTCATAGAATCACCAACAATTTCAAAAACTATTTTCTTGCATGATTGTGTTGTCTTATGGCTCACATTAATTTAGTTTTATGTGTACTCAACTTAGGC
The DNA here is from genome assembly GCA_002313205.1 of Laupala kohalensis. Lineage (NCBI taxonomy): Eukaryota > Metazoa > Arthropoda > Insecta > Orthoptera > Trigonidiidae > Laupala > Laupala kohalensis. The sequence continues at coordinate 76,164 of NNCF01130495.1, forward strand.
ACGGTTGTGTACATTAATTCTGTAGCCCCATCCTGGCCCGGGTTTTGC
>NNCF01130495.1:76366-87464 GCA_002313205.1 Laupala kohalensis
ATTACAAACATATTGACATTTTATCAGTATTATAACTCGCAGCTAACTTTTCATCTTATCCAGGAATTTTTGCTGAAATTTTTCAATCCGCCTCTGCCTTAGGGCCCTTGATCGGAATTGATGGGGTGGTCCCTTGTTTACTTCCGGAGAGTAAAATTAGTGTGTTGTCCTCCACGTGGTCATACGCAGTTTGTACTGTTTTTTGACAATAAATTTATTATTAACTAAACTATTACTAACTGCTCGTACTAACACCTCCACGTGCAGCATGCTGTTGGTAAACCCAGCTAACCGGTCCATCTAGTAACAATAGTCCCTACCACCCACCTCCTACCTCCTATCGTTCCAAATAGATAAGCTTCAATAGAATACTACATTTCCCATTTACAAATACGACAATAAAAAAGGAACACATTTTGACATCTCACTCACAATTCAAAAACTGTTTTAGAGATGCGTTTAACCTCACTTTTCAGTTCCAAGTCCTTTCGAATACGTTTGCATCGCACAAAATGCCGCAAATCAAGATAATGGTCTTAGACAGGGAGTAAGAGGCAGCGCTTGGAGTAGTTTCTCGTAAGGAATAACAATGAAGTTACCGACGTCGAATTTGCATACAATTCGCGAAGAGAAACGGGACAGAATTCAAGCGACGGTGTTCTTCCTGGAACGCAAGTAGCACGCGCCAAAACAAACAAGCTGTCATGCAAATCAAAGGACTTATTCGATTTAAAAAAATAAGTTCTGGGTAAATAGAGTTAAGACAGACGGATTCCACTCTTTTTGTTTTCTATTTTTGTAATAATAAAAAGGGTACAAAATAATGAAATTACAATATTATTCAAATGTTCAAAATCTGTGGAAGAAAATTTAATTTTGTGACAATTAAAAATCTTAATAAATAAATAATTGAAGACATATGACCTTCTGATGGAAGAATACAATATATTTTGTGATATTAAGTACACAACCTTTGGACTGTATGTTGAAGTCTTCGTCAGGTGTTACAAATACCTGTACTTAACAGCACAAAATTAAGAGTACTCGTCCATCAGAAGGTGGTAAGTCTTTATTTATTTATTTAGATTATATAATGGACGCTAATTGTAGTAGTATTAAAAATTGTGTTTATGAAGAAGGTAAAAATAATTTTCCCGAATAATCTTTTTTTCCCCTTTTTTTTATATTTTCCTATCACGAACAGATGCCGCCTGGGTAGAATTAAGCGTTGCGTTTTAACATACACGAAACCTAGTTGAGTTTTATGACAGTTTTTGGAACGAAATCTGTGCTTGTAAATCTTGGAAAACAGTAACTTAAACCATTTATTCAGGAGACGTGAAGAATAAATATTGAAATAGACGCTGAAAACTTACGAATTAAGACGTTAAAACACGTACGACACGGAGTGAATTAGTTTAGCTAAAACGACCTTAAAAAATAAATAGCACATTTCTTTTTTCTTTTCAAGAATCGTAAAAAATGTTTTCATGTTGTAATGTACGACGGGGTACTTCCGAACGTTTTTTTACTTTCTCTCGCCGGACACGCCACGTCAAATATTCATTCTGATAGCAAAGATTTGTAACAAAGTTGTGCCCCTNCAAATATTCATTCTGATAGCAAAGATTTGTAACAAAGTTGTGCCCCTCAACGTTTGATGAAGAATGTTGTGTAAAATATACCGTAACTCGCGGGACGTACAGAAAGTTTCGCGGGCCACATACGGCATAGCAGAGCTAGTTGCACAGTTCTGCCCCACATCTGTAAGGTTTGAGAACAAAAATAACAACGAATTGAAATTGGAGATACATGCTGTTACACAAAAACACTAAGTTTCAAAATAAATTAAAAGTATTCATTAATAATTTTATTAGATGTAATACATTCCTAAAAACAGAAGCAGGCTGAGTAATCCTGAGAGTATGTTTGGACGCTCAAGTGTGACTGAAAATCCCACAAAAATTCCAGCGGGGATCGAACCGCGGACGTCCAGCCAGCAGCTAACACTTTTCTACGTTTTAATTTTTTTGATTTTGACTTTTTTTACCCACTGAACCACGATACGTGATACCTCAACGCAAAATAAATGTCAGTCTTCGGATATCAAACGTGTCTCCGACGCACTTTGACCTCTTCATTACAACGGAACAAAGCGAGATCGACCCAATAATTACTCATCGCATCTCTCTAATGGAGATCTTCTCCAAACTGAAACGAAACCAGTTTGCGATCGCTTTTACAGGAAACCATTACTGCCATATTAAACACTCGTTCTCGAACAGTATTCGACTCACAAAACAAGTCGCAACTCCCAAATAATTCGCCCGTCTCCGCGTTTCTTCGCGGAAATGTCGCGTTTTCTGAGGTTGGGAAGACTGGCATCGCAGACAGTGTTGCCACCAAGAAAAAAAAATTGGTACGATATTCTTGCCTTAAGGTAGGACCAGCGTTCCAAGTCAGTCTAATCACTGAGAAGTATAAGTATCTTCTTTATATTTAGTGTAATTGTTTTCTGACACAAGAGTATAAATTATAATTATGATAAAACATGATTTAATTTGTATCTATCAATACGGTGCAAACAATATTCAGGAGCTCGCATGACACCTTTGAAATACATAAGAACACGACGTAAAGCACGACAACCAGGCGCAACAGTTTCCTGATTAACGCCCTATTGAGATCGGTGACCTACAGAGAAAAATGATGTAAAAACACTGAGGAAAATTTACTACAAATCAAAGTAAAGTTCCATGATTTTCGTGATTTAAAAGTTGGCCATTATTTGAAACTAGGTGTTTTTGCCATTAGAAGCAATGTATTACACCATATATAATTACTATTATTTCATTTAAATGGCCAGTGAGGTACGTTTTTCCAGTAGAAATTAAAACGTGTACATTTTACTCCATTTATTTACGCTGATTTGAGGTATTTTAGTGATTTAATTCTAGTACTGCCTTAAATCAGTCCGCAGGCCATTTTCTGTACACTTTCGAACGATTGGGCCGGTTCTGTTCACTATGTAACACGAATTCTATTTCAAGCAATATCGAAGAAATTGTTAATTGAATTTGTTGCCAACTTTCCTTTGTGACGTTCTCATATCGTTCGGTGACATCTTAGCGCACATATAGCCATTTTCGTTTCAATTCCGTTACACTCGCTTAATCCTAACCTCAGAAAACCTGAGCTGATTACGAAAACGCGAAGTGTTTCCAGATATATCCATTCGAGGTTTCTATCGTCGCAGTTGGCAATATCTCTTTTACTCGCCCAGGTAGCCATGTTGAATTTTCTCTTTCCACATTTGCACGAATCTACACTAATGAAAGTGAATTATTTGGAATATCTGTGAGCGTGGAAACCGGAAAAAGTAATCGATGAAAGTTTTTTTGAAATTTGAAAGGACACTTCTTAAGGATTATTGCAACTAAAAAGCATAGTGTAGTTAATATATGATGCACTACAAGAGAAGAAAGACAATTAAAATTGACTGCTCGTTAGTAGATATGAATCTTCACAAATTAAGAATATTCTGTTAATTGTGAAGCCAACTAGTGAGTCCGCCGGAGATGAGTTACGTTACGTGAAGCGGACAATCCGCATGACGTACAATCTACGAGACTGAACCGTACTAGCTAAATTATAAAAAAGCAGTAAAGAATATTGTTTTCAAGTTAATAATAAAAAGTGAAATTAAAAAACAACAACAAGAATTCAGAGGTCTTAACTATGTGCCTCGTTTATTCCGTGTAAGTTGTATTTTCCTTCTGTCTGGATTTGAAAATAATTTGTAACGGAACATATTAGTATAAAATACTGCAAAACTCTGGGTATTTTTGTAGGTTTTCTTTGTGATGTGTAATTCTTGAAATTGACGAAGTTGAAAATTTAACATAAAATAAAAGTAGAGAAATATGGAAACTAACAAATGAATTTAGAATATTATATTTTAAAAAACCCGGGCAAAATGAGCTTAAAAAATCCAGACCAGTTGATAGGCATTTTAGTATCAACTGTAGGGTAAAATGCAGGAATTTTCAGTGCCAATTTTTCTTCGGATGTCGATGTAATTTTTCGAATGTTTGTTTAACAATGCAAAAAAAGTTTTATTCGTATGTTTTATCAGTAAATTGTTTATAAATTTTGAATGTCCAAAAATTGTTTGAAGTTTTTTTTCTTCTAAAAATTCCGAGCAACGCCGGGAAGTTCTGCCAATATCGCTATAAAATCTATACTAATATATAAATGCGTAATGCGGAAGTGTGGCTGTATGTTTGCTACCTCATCACGATTATACCACTGAACCGATCGTGATGAAATTTGCCACGGAGATAGGCTATTTTTCATTTTTAAAATGTGTGATAAGAAAGGTATAAATGTTTTTGACAACAAATGTCGGTAAAATCGGAAAAAAGAGAGTAATATTTGCTTAACGGTTAGAGAGAGATGACAACTATGAAGTGCGATATTGTTTACCTCATTGTGCATCTAACGAAGATAAGAAACGTCTGTAAATCGTAAAATTTCGACGAATAGTTTAGATTTTACAAGATCTTTAATGAAATGGCGCAGCCGCGTCGTCATGTCTCGCAAGCGAATATTTCGACCGACGCCGTTTCTGCGAGATGGTGTACTACGTAAGTCAAGTTTTGTATTAAATTTTTTACTACTATAAATTTGAAAAATTAGGATGCTGTGCGTGTTTTCAAGTACCAGTAAGTAAAAGTATTTTGATCTCACAATATAGATAGATTTAATTTTTACCTGAGTAAAAGAAGATTAATCTAAGAAACATCCCGGGCAACATCGTGTAATCAGCTAGTTCTTCATAGGGTACTAGATTTTGTACTAAAGTACTAAAGGTGGCATCACTTATCACAGTGCGAGGCACGCCGCCGCCGCCGCCGCCGCCGCCGCCGCCTCCTCCTCCTCCTCCTCNGGAGGCTTGGGGGCGGCGGCGGCGGTGTACAGCGACTCAGCTGAACGAATCGACACAAGAGAAACATGGAAGGTTTTCCCGGAAAGATGAAGAGAGTGGTGCTTTCACGTTTTCTTTGACTGATGCCGATTCCTAAGGTGCGGAGACGGCGGCTGTGCTTTGTCATAACACTACGAGTAATTGCAGGCTTTTGTCTCGAATTTCGCAAAACGATGGAATGGCAGCACGAAGAATAGGTTTCGATGGTTCCAATAATCGGTGACGGTTCTCTTTGGTGTACGCTGTCAATGTATGTCATCAAGCCCCGACTTCAGGTTCCATGCTATTCAAATCTCTGTATAATTGAATAACTTTATTTCTATTGTAATTGTTTTATAACACAACAATATGAATTAAATGATAAAAAGTATGATTTTATTTCTATCTATCGGTTAATTGTAAAGCTTAAAAATATTCAGCAACTAGATTAACACTTTTGAAATGCATAAGCTCACGTAAAAAACATACACTTACATATAAATAAACTCAGCGATCTCCGCTGTAGTCCGTGATAACATGAGACAGAAGATACTGTGAGGTGTCGCCTTCTCTCTCTCTCTCTCGCCCATCCGATTGGAAGGAGTAAGGAATTTATAAGGGTAAGACAGAGACGCCAAACTTCGTTCTCCTCTTCGGACAACCGGTACATAAGACCGCTGCGCAGGGTCTATTTATATTTATGTCTTTGATAATAATACGGCGACTGAGCGCGACAGGTTCGTGATGTATGCATGAAACATGAGGAAAATGTGGAATATCTTAATTTAATATCCGGTTACATACAGATAAAAGTGATGTAAAAAATACTGCGGAAAATTTACTACAAATCATAGTAAACTTCCATCACTTTCGTGTATTAAAACAGTCTTTTTAGGAAATAAAGAGTTTCGTCAATAAGGCGCAATGTAATTCACCAATTATAATTGCACTTATTTCATTTAACTGGTCGATGAGGTATGTTTTTTTAAGTTAAAAGCACAATAAAAACGTCACTTTGTTCATTAACGCCGATTTCACATACTTTAGTGGTTTAATTCTACCTTCACTAATACTACCTTAAGGGTTTAGATGCCCTAGATAAATCGATCCTTCTGATTTAAAACCATCCCGTGCATGTATTGTTTCAAAGTCGTAGGAAAGCTACAAGTAGAGGGACACGGGAGGATTAAAATGTGATATCGATAGTTGGCTACCAAGGAGGATGGTCGATAGTCGAAACTATTGATCATGCTATCGAAAACTTTCCCCCTCTATCACGTAGTGACGATGAGTCGGGAAATGGCATCAAGTTATAAAGAGGAGCTTCTGTTGCTATACGTTTCTCGTAGGCGCCAATCTACGACTACAGTAACGAAACAGACATACAGAATATTGGATTACAAATAGTATATATATTTTTTTATTCCAATGATTCTACGAGACGGGAAGAAATTCAAAATTACTTTGTATTTCAAAGTAAATTATTGAAGAAATAGTGCATAGTTCAAACGGAAGATAACGTTAGTACTAAGTCCACAAAACAATTTTCGTTACGGTAGCCCTCGCATCAAGAAANATAACGTTAGTACTAAGTCCACAAAACAATTTTCGTTACGGTAGCCCTCGCATCAAGAAATATTTTTGTTTTCGATTGCTCTGCGCTCTTTGCTGAGCTGCAGATTACATGAATTTCAATAACTACTTTAAAGTTTAAAAAAATTCGGTCACTCAACTTTACAGTTATAACTCTCGACAAAAACTCTTCACAACGACCTATCTTCCCCAACCAATCCCGCTTCCTTACCACCTACTACCTTGTAGGAGTGGGAGGGATTCCCAAAGGCTAAGGGAAGGATACCCCGACAGAAAACCGCGTTTAGCCGGGAAACGTTGAGGGCCGTAGCCCATCCGACACCATGACGTAGGGTTAATCACCCACTCACGGGTTGCATTAGATTCAGAGCCAAATATTTAGCCTCGGAAATCAATCCACAACTGAAAGACAACCGCGCATTCGAAATGGTACGAGAATAGGTATATGGAACATAACATCTTTAACAGACAAGGAAGTAGAAATAGTGGAAGAGATGGAAAAATACAAATTGAAGATATTGGGTATCAGCGAAACAAAAAAGAAAGGAAATGGGGAAGTAAAATTAGATAAGGGATATGTACTGAGATTCTCAGGAGTTGGAGAGAAAACAAGAGCGAAAGAGGGAGTAGGAATAATACTTGACCCAGATGTAAATGCTAGAGTGCTTTCTTGGGAACCCGTAAACTCGAGAATTATAAAACTGGATATACAACTTGAAGAAAGAGTGACTTTAATTAATATATATGCTCCACCTGATGACAAGGAAATACTAGAAAAAGAAGCATTCTATATGCAATTACAGAGAACCATAAACATTAGTAGAGAGAATAACAACCACATTATCATCATGGGGGATTGGAATGCTAGGATAGGCAACGATAGAAGAGTGGGGAAAGGAAGTATGGGAGAGCATGGAGCAGAAAGAATTAGAAACGAGAATGGAACACGCATGATAGAGATGTGTGTGGATAACCAGCTATTGATAGGCAACACTTGGTTTCCTCACAAATCAATACATAAATTTACATTCAAAACAGTAAAAAATCATGTAGAATACAAAAGTTTGATAGATTACTTCACATACACCAGAGCATTTAGATATGCAGTACAAGACATTAGAGTCTATAGGAGTGCGGAGCTTAGCACTGAACACAAGTTGGTACTAATGAAAGTTAACAACAAGATCCAGAAATGTGTAAACACTAAAAAGTATTCAAAAATAAAGGTCAAGGAACTACGGGGAACAGAGAAAAGAAAGGTATATCAAGAAACACTACGTATCAAGTTACTTAAGTATGGCAACGTAGAAGAGTGGGACCTGGAAAGAAAATGGGGTACCTTCAAAACAACTATAATTGAAACGGCAACGAAGGTATGCGGTTCAAAAACAGTAAATACGAGATTCAAAAGAACTAAATGGTGGAATGAAAGGGTTAAAGAACTAGTTAAAATCAAAAAGAAGGCTTATCTTAAATATCTACAGACCAAAAGACATGAGGATTGGGAAAAATACAGGGAAGCTAGAAACAATGCGAAAATAGCGGTCAAACAGTCGAAACAGCAGACCTGGGAAGAATTTGGAAACGAAGTCGAAAATAATTATAGAGCAAACAAGAGTCTGTACTGGCGAACCATTAATGGACTGAGAAGAAAATATAAAAAGCCAGTGAGAAATGTAATAAACAGTGATGGTGAGATGGAATCACATCCCGCGAGAATATTAGAAGTTTGGAGGAAGTATTACGCAGATCTTTTCGGAGGGGAGACAGAAAGAGTGTCGGAGGAAGTGTGTGAGAGACACGAACGAAGACGCCCAGAAGTGGAAAGCTCTGTGGAAGGTTCTGTGGAGGCTTTTGTGAAGGAGGGGGAAATGTGTGAGAGGCATGGACCCAGCAAGGCAGACGAGGAAGGAATAGTCTTTAGGGATGTTGAAGAAGCTCTACTAAAACTGAACATAGGAAAGGCAGCAGGCCCTGACGGCATCGCAACAGAGATGCTTAAATATGGTGGTGATAAGGCTACAGATTGTCTTGTAGCTATTTTCAAAAGTATATGGGAAAAAGAAGAAATACCAAAAGAGTGGGAAAATAATATAATTATACCCATCCATAAAAAAGGTAGCACATGGAGATGTGAAAACTACAGAGCCATATCTCTGGCTTCCTGTGTGAGCAAAGTCTTCTCCAGAATAATTGAAAACAAACTAAGAAGATTTGTTGAACAGGAATTTGAGGAAGAACAAGCCGCATTCCGACCTTTTAGACAGACCCAAGACCATATCCACATAATCAGAACGCTCATAGATAAAGCTCTAAGTCGAGGAAAGGATATGTATATTGCATACATAGACCTCAAATCAGCCTTTGACATGGTTCCAAAAAAGGAACTATGGAAAGCTTTAGAGAAGATGCCAGTGCCAAAGAAACTCATTAGAGTTATAAAATGTATGTATAAAGATGTATACGGACAGGTTAGATTAGATGGACAGAAGAGTGGCCAATTTAGAATGGAAAAGGGAATTAAACAGGGAGATTCTTTAAGCCCACTACTATTTATAATTTTCATGGACCAAATCATAAAACAAACAAAAAGGAGAACTAAGAAATATAAAGTAGGAAATTGGAGGATGCAACCGGTTTGGATACAGTCCTTGGTATATGCAGATGATATAGTTTTAATCGCTGGTAATGAAGAGGAGATGAAGGTAGCAATACAGGAATGGGGAAGTGCATTACAGGATAGAGGAATGAAGATTAACACCAACAAAAGTAAAGTTATGCACATAGGTAGGGACAGAAAAGAAATCAATGTTTCCTGGGCGGGAAGGATATTAGAACAAGTAGCGACATATGAATATCTAGGTATAGTGATCTCAGAGGATGGCAGGCAAGATGCCGAAATAAATAATAGAATTGAAAAGGCCAATAAAATTTACTATCAAGTATACAATAACGTACTGAACATGGGAATAGGAAACAAACCAAAACTACAAATATTTAACACAGTCTATAAGAAATCATTAACTTATGCTACAGAAAGCTTACCTATGAATAAGAAAATGGAAAGCAGACTAACTGCAGCAGAAATGAAATTTCTTCGGAAAATAGCGGGCAAAACCAAGAGAGACTGTATAAGAAACACACAAATAAGAGAAGAGCTTAAGCAAACTCCATTAGTACACACGATGGAAGAAAATAGTTTAAAATGGTTTGGTCACGTGATAAGAATGGAAAGTCACAGAAAAACCAAGGCAATATGGAATACAAGGCCAGAGGGGAAAAGAGCAGTAGGCAGACCTCGAGGAACGTGGGATCAGAGCATTGAAGAGATATGTAGAAAGAGAGGAGCAACGGTGCAAGAGGTTCAGCGCAAGGCTGCAGATAAGAAGGGATATCTGAAATGGCTAACCCGACGCTGAAAGGCAAAAGGGAGAGACGAAGAAGAAGAAGACAAAAAAGATCCAAGCACTAGGCAACCAAAAAACCAAAAAAACACAATAAAATCATCACATTGTCATCATATTATAATTATCAAACGCGACGGCATATTTAAATGATCAATGAGTTTAACCATAATTATCCGCACAACTTTAAATAGAACACCCCTAACCACCATTTCTCAATATTTAAGTACATATTAGATGATCTTCCACCTTAAACTCTTAGCGATTACCCTATAGGTTCATCTAAAATAAGCGACTGCAAGATAACTCATATTTGCGTAATAAAATGTCGACATACGTACAAAAATATATGGGACATCGCAAAAAATTTGAAAATACACTCAACCGGAGCCAATTCGTAAAGATCCGAAGAAATCTCGAAATTTCTTTTTCGACCGACTACAATACTTCCCTTTAAACTCTCTGTATAATTGGAAAGTAAAAGCACCCTATAAAACGTAGCGTTACGTAACGCCAAAGCTAACACCTCCCTACACGAACGCAACGCATTGTAACGTTATCACAATCTCCCTTGTGTAGTTTGGGGACGCCCTCAACGACTTGTCGATAGTCTGTCGCACACATAATACCTTCTTCATTCAATCGAGAGCAGGAGGAGAGCTAGAAAGGGAACCGGGGCGGAAGCCACACAAATAAAAGAGATACCGTAGACAAAGTAAATCTGATGCTATCACAAAATGTAGTTACGACGTAACGATCGTTCACAAGAAGGCGGCATGATTGTTAATTACGAGGGGAAGGAATTAGCCGCTTTTGCTCTTTACGAGTCATGTCTTCATAGATGAATCGGAAACGGAAAAAAATTGTACGAAAACGTAAGGAACAGTAGTTAAATATTTCTTCTGTGTTCCATTCATAAAATATTTATATCTCATTAACTACGCGTGCAATGCATAGGAGAACAGTCGCGATAAAAAGAAAAATCGGTTCTGGATCAATTTCTTTGAGTCTTGCAATCAACCGTTTCTTCTTTACAGCAAAATGTCGTTTCAGATTCGAACAATTTTCACAGATCATAAACAAATACTATTGTTCTTTCCAAATAATATTTCAATTGTATTAATTCAGTATGTGC
>NNCF01130495.1:106740-118849 GCA_002313205.1 Laupala kohalensis
AATTGAAATGTTTTGAAACTTAACTAGAACAAACATATTTTAGGATAAAAAAGAGAATTCTGTAAAGCTGAAAAATAACATAAGAGACTTCAAAATTTTCCCGTTATAGACCCAAAGGGATCTTGGAAGTGAGCAATGTCTTGGTGCCGGAACAAGGAGGAGGAAGAGAGAGGCCCGCTTTGGTCTCCGGGAAAGACTTAGTACTCATTTAATACCAGGCTGAGTAGACCTGAGAGATGAATATGTTTTTAATACTATGACACAGACTTGGAGTACAAAACAATATTCCGGTAAAATGTATCAGAAATTCTCAAATTCTCCGGTCGTTATAATTGCAGGTTTTTTGCAATTGTTTTCTGATTATTGTTTGATAAGCATACTTTAGTGTAAAATTCCCCGTAAATTTCTAAGTGGCTTCTATATAATAAGCAAACAAGAAAACTGAAGTCAAACTAGACACCATTATTAGCAAACACTGTTTCAATTTAAACGGTGTAATAATTCGCATTTTGTAGTATTCAGGAATTACTATTATAATGCCAATTTTTAAAATAAACAGAATATATAACATTATTGAAAGATCCATAAACTGTTATATGCTTGCCCAGCACCTGGAACGCTTACGCTACCGTGATTGTGTTAGTAGAATGTTCGGCTTAAACCAGTCATTTTTCTTGACAAAATAAACAGTAGTAATAAATTTATGCAGGTCTCTTCCCTTCTTCCTTCCTTCTTTCGCCCCTGCTTATCGCATTTTCCAACATTCCATTAATACATTCGTTATGTTTAATTTTCATCCTCTCTCCTCTTGTCGTATATCTGTCTATCCAACATTATATATATTCATCTCACCTCAACCTTAAGAATGAGAAGAGCACACGAGGTAGGACCTTACATCACGATTTATATAAATAAATTATTTCGTCGGTCCCGGACCCTTTTGACGTCCGCCCCCCCCCCTTTCCATTGCATTGTGGGTTTTTTAAATTTTGCGACCTGAAAATCCGGTCACTTTCCACTTCAATAAAACCAATGAATACACCAGAAACAATAACAGGAATGAGATGTATGCAACCAGATTAAAATGGAGTCGAACCTGAATCAAACCCGGGAGATCTTGCTTTTATAACAGATGTGTTGTCCACTACACCACCCGTCCGCTTTCTACAATTACAAACCATTTCCATCCACTCTTATACTCGGAAGACTCCGGATTCACAGATCGTCGCCATTTACATTTAGCTGCAGTTATCACACATCTTCCTCAAAAATATATGAATGAATTTCTTTATTTATTCANTTATACTTCAACAAAATACTACCATAATTCACTTTGCATATCTCTTGGATCAATAAAGTTAATATCTCGAGGACATAACCCTGTTTGGGACACAATACAAATTTCCGACAACAATCAATCGCGGATACTGTTAAATCGAATTAACAATTGTCTCTCTTATTCTATAAGTAGCTTTGTCGAAAACAATTACTTTAAGTGACTGTCATGAGCAATATACTGATGGTTATTTTTTTTAAACTTAAATTTAAAGAATTATTCACATTATCTAGAGTAAAAAAATGAACAACTCAAACATACAAAATATTGAAATAAGTTCAGGTGTTTTAATCCTGCTTCTAATCCTAGATTTAATATACCAGACGCATAACATGAAAAAATACTGAGAATGTTTGTTATTCCTTTAAATAATAAAACATCCACATTTTCCTGATACTGTAAGCACTCGTTCATTGATTCAAAAAAAATCCTTTTTACATTAATTGATTTAATACAATCAGCAACGTCATGCGTAAGGGTCTGACAAGAGTTTTTGCATAACTTACACGCTTCCTAGCGTATACGTTACGTTCATTAACCGTGTAACGTACATGGAAAGAACTGTGTAATCGATACATTTTGCAAAGCGCACCTTCGAATCAAATTACAAAAAAAATGTAAACCCTAACAAACTACTACTATGCAAACGTACACAATTAAACTGTACTGTGAGTACACCAGCACGTACCCATACGACACACAACCAAATACTCTCTAGCAAACACTCTTAGATATCAACATAACCTCAAATCCGCCATGACCTCTCTCATTGGCGTACCACTAATATCACACGCAAACAGGAGGCGTTGTAACGTACTACTCTAGGAGCGTTAGTGTATTACTAATTTCTGAGCATACGCAGAAGTAACTTGCACATGGATAGCGTATACAATAGCTCGCAGGCAAGCTATACAAAAACTTCCTAATAATAGAAACGTCATGCGTTAAGGTCTGTGAAGGGATATACTCCCCTAGGATGCGACAATCCGCAGTCTCATCCCAATTCCTGTCACGCGTATAGAGAGAGCCTTATTGCAGGGCTTAGCAGAGCTTTATGTCAGGCGTAACTCAACTATCCTCAGAAACAATGCGTCATTGGTTGCATTAATGGCCGCCGTACTGAGCCACCGTCGCTTAATTATACGTTTGCTAAAATCTTGCCACACACACCCGGTGACCAAATGTTTATTCTTTGTCTACTATGTCCGTATGGTCTTTCCTCGCTATGGTCCATCCTGGGGGTAATTTTTGACGAAATGCTGACTTACCAACATCACTTGGCACATCTCAAACAAAAATTAAACAAGTTGTACTATAGTATGATATACTATATGCTATATTTATTCCCAATCTATATACTAAATACACAATCAATTTTAGAGACATAATAAAATTTTACAAAGGAGCTATGAGGCCAATTATTACGTAATGTGTAAGTGTCTGGACGAGGGAGGTAAAAGTGATACATAGTGCAAGGAAACTAGAGTCCATTCAGCGTCAATGCTTGTTAGGATGGTGTGGAGGATACCGAAGTCTCTCAAATAAAGGGTTGCAAATGAAATGCGGAGTCTTACCAATGGACTTGGATGTCGAAGTGATGGGACTACGATATCTGGTGCGAAGAGGAAAAGAAGTACAGATTGATAATGAAAACATAACTAAAATGATGAGGAAAATCACAAAAGAATATACGATGCTGGCAAATAAGATGGGAAAAAAGCAACACCGGGCAGGTATATAGTTTTATTAAGGACGTGACATACGTAAAGAAAAAGAAATGGTACAAGCCAGGAGCTCAGGTAATCAAAATACTCCTGGCCACAGAGAATTCAACTTACTTAAATGGAGAAGAATAAAAGAAAATGAAATGTGCATTATGTTTCTTTCAATTACTGGACCGCCATATTGAATTTTCTTTATCCACGTCTTAGTCGTAGAATATACTGCTAAGGGTCGGACATCTCACCAACTCGCATTATTGGTCTCCCCTGTCTCCGCATGATATCAGCCATCATTCACCGTCGCCTTGAAACAATGCGTCGTTGGTTGCACAAAACGGCCGTGTCGCAGCGCCACCGGTACAGGCACCGCCCAATCACGGAGTCCATGCGTACGCAATTGTCACCTTAAACAGGTGGCTCCGTATGAGAAAGTATTTGCAATGAAGGCGGCTGCCTTTGCTTCTAATGCGCGACAAGAGAAATACAGCGGGAGCCCAGGGGTGTCAGTCATAGTCTTAGAGATCATTCACGTCAGTATTAGAGACCTTAACTCAAGAGAGAACTATCAACGTGTATACAGCTTCGGAGAAGGTAATTTCTCATAACAACAGTATTTACTACGCACAAATTCTCATAATCCCTTTGGCCCCAGATGTTACTCGAGGCTCGCCTCTTATTGGTGGAGTGAGGAGAAAGGGAGGGAGACGCACGTCACGATCATGTGACCAAGTACAGATGCTTGAAACCACTACGCGGAACTGCTCGTAGTATTTTCCGGAAATATGAGAAATTCTACATTATATTTCCTCCCCTGACGGTTCTCTCTTGATTAAGGTCTCTAGTCATTATGAGCCTGGGAGAGAGGGTCGACATCAATGGCATCAACAAACATACATGCTTTTTTCCTCAATATGTATGCCCAAACACCTGAATATATTTTACAAAACAAAAACTATTTTCCACTTTTTCTTTGCAAAAAAATGCGCGAGTATCCAACCCAGTACACAGTTTGTGTGTACTAGTACCTTACCATGAAGAAAAACAATAAACTATACGGGGTCCACGGTGCCATTCTGGAGGGACCAAAAGTCCGAAAAAAGCGTTAATATTCATATTTTTTTTAAATTTTAATTTTAAGCGGGGTGTGTAAGTGAAGCCGGTATGAGCTGCCCAGAAATTGGCTTCTATTTCCAATGCATCCAAAGTCAGTTCTCAAGTTTGGTTGCAATACACCAACTTGTTCGTGCTTTATCGGGAGAACAGAATTCTTAACACACACACACACATACGACATTGCACATCATCGCCAAAATTTTAAGATATACTCTCTCGGAGCTAATTTGTATAAATCCGAAGAGATCTCGAAATCGTCTTTTCGACCTATTAAATTTTTGTCTCCAGTCACGTGATGCGGCAGCCATTTTTGTTTGAACAGTATTTCCAGCAGTTTTTGGTCAATTTTTCTTGTAAATGTTTTATACTACAGAAAATTATATTTGGAATATCCGAAGCCAGAAATTAGTAAATAGTTACGACAATTATTATCAGGTTTACAATTTTGTAAGTCAAGGAATAATGAGTGTTTCTTACTAAAGAAAAATCAAAATATTCTAAAATATATTTCTGTTCATTGATTGACTTTTACCACGGTGAAGGAAATATAAATATGGTGTAGCGCGTCAAGTGAAATAACACGCATATTTCTTAATATTAAGTTTAGGAGGGTCAAACGTTGACGGCGACGGTGGTCTGTTAGGGTTGCCGTTCTCCTTGTTCAACCCTGCGGACTACCACCTACATCACCACCAAAGCTTGACCCTACACCGCGCAGGTAGAAAAGTTGAGTCGTCTCTGAGATGAAATGTCACAAACTCTTTTTTTTGAATAGTAACTTCTTTGTGTTCTGTAATATATAGACGGCCATAAACCGAACAGAAGAAACGAGATACTTAAAATATTTTCTTTAATTACAATGCAATGATACAATGCTACAATTACAACGCAATGTTAGTTTGGTTAACCACAAGAATCAGTAATGTTAATTTAAGTGAGAAGCATTGTGTGTAAGAACTAATATTAGTAGTGTTAACTCCTCATCTACGTGGAATTGCTCACCACGCGAGTCTTACATAATAGAGCATCCTCTTGTAGGAGGCCTTTGCCCTTCAAGGGACACTCTAGGCTACTCATTCATTCAAGAATACAGTTAAAAATAAATGAAAAAAATAAGTATTTTTTAACAATTATAATTTCGAAACACATACAAACAGGTACGTTTATGGGACAGATTTTTTATGATCAACTTGTTTTGTAGTACTGTTCTGCTCACACTTATTTGAAAGCATTTTATTTATTTATTTATTTATTTTATGCCTTTTGGCGATGTTCAGGACGTAAGGTCTGCTCTTCCACTCAACCGTTGGACTTGGGAGAGAAAATTGGGAAGGAGAGATGTTGGGTGGCCGGGAAACGTTATGGCACCAAACAGACATTTGTCTGGAACAGGTGAGGGATACCCCAGCTGAAAGCCGGGCAGGGTTTGAACCCACACTCTACAGCTCAGACAATGGGATCGCGAAAGCGAAGACGCTACCACTAGACCACCGCTGTCGGCATTCTAGTAGGATACTTGTATTGACAATAAACTGAAGAAACACAAGGAATTTTTAAATTATATATTTGATGTAAAATATTAATAATACTTTTAATCAATGCAAGAAGGAATACTGTAATTGTATTCACACTCTTACGGTTAATTCAAATGTTCTTTCACCTTGCGAGAAATAGCGGTTGTCAAATAAAGATATGAAGCAACTCAACTGACAATTAGTCGTGAAAAAGCGCACGTCCTCCAAATAATGCACAGGAGACAGGCCTACCAACGTAGAGGAAGACGCTAATCTGACAGTTAATCCTTCTGTGATGTACAGCCAAGGAAAGGCATATTACTGTATGACTGTACCTCGTCCTCCAGACAAGTCGTAAGTTCCTTTCATGTGTCAGGTGATGACACCTGGATATTCATGTGACATCTTCCTCATCAAGAGACGGAAGAGACATGTGATGCAAAGGAAGAAGCTGTATCCTGTCAATTCAAATTCTCCGCCTGCGTGTGTTTTGTCTTGGTCGTCTTGGCAACAACCACAGACGCGGGAAACAATGCGACGTCCATGGCAATCTAAAGTCAATGCGACGTCTGAGGAACATCACCCTATGCGCTTTATTGAGTGATCGTTTGTGGAATTTAAAAGGGTCGCCCATATATTTCTTCCGTGAACCTACACGTGCAGAAGATACGTGATAACTTTCTTGCTTTCATCGCAGAGGTGTTAGCTACTACACCACCCATTCGCCCGGGGTTCGATTCCGGGCTCGTCGCCATTTTCGCCTGACCGAAAGTTATCACTCAAAAGGGTCTGCTTTCACAATAAAATAATAATTATAAATTTCAAATTGATACAAGGTCATATTCGTTTCAGGCGCGCGATCCATTAAGAACAGAATAGTACCTCAAGAGCAAGTGAATTGAGTGTCCGAGGTTGGCGATGGATTTAAGTTTTCAGAAATTCGAATGTTCTGCCAACATAACACGACGTACAAATATCATTATTCTTATGGACGATGGCGAAGTAAAAGCGTTGATTACAATGAGGACAAGCTCTGTATAAACATCAAGCGTTAAACTGACAACAAATAAATTAATTAATTAATAATTCATTGTCAAGAATGCTGTTACAAACTGCCTATTTACCCTAAGGCAGAGGAGAATTTAACAATCCAACACACTCCTAAGATAAGAATGGAAATTGTTCAGTACAAGTGATAATATTTATAGAATACCAACAAATTTGTATTTAATAAAACACAAAAAAGTGATTTCAGAAGTACGTATTATTATCAAACTATGGGTTATTCGGAAGGTATTGTTTATAAATCGTAACTATGAAATAACACTAAATTCGCTAATAATTATTTGAATAGATGTCGCCCGTATGCAAGAGCATAATCCACCTCTACCGGAAGAGAAACCGGTGAAAAACCTGGGCCAGGATGGGTCGTAGGTGATGGGTCGTTGGTGTTATAGGAGGGGGGGGGGATAGATAGTTCAAAAGAGGAGTACGAAGCATCTAGAGAGAACCCCCATAACAATCCATGACTAACATCCCATAATACTGCTACTAATAAAGTTGAAACCACTAATTCTATAGCCCACCCGCCACTACCGGCTTGTGACACTCGCCTCATGGACTAGAAAAAAAAAGTGAAAAAAAAAGAAAAAAAAGAAATGATAAATGCGTGAATACATGAATGCATAAAACAAGTGCTACAACCACAGTACGTGATTCATTGTGATGGCTAATTCTTGCTACCGCCGCTGGAGCGCTCGCGTAGTCCCGCGTTGTGCAGTCATTAATGCAAAAAGGCTTCGGCATTATGCGTCGTGATGACAGGGGTGGCGAAGTCAACACACCGACAACAAAATGTCTCTTGTGTGAATAAATTTGCAATGATTTCTTTGTGGAGTGTTGTCACTCTTTAGGACTTGACAGCTACTTGAAAACGACACATTTTGCCGGTCGAAGGATCCGGGTAACGGAGTACGATTAGGACCGCGAAAAGACGATCAGCCAGTTTGACCAAATGTAGAATAATCACGATTTTCTTAATCGCGATGAAGAAAATTTAATCGCAGTTTCATTTATGCGTTCCATCGTGAAGAACTAATCGACGATTATCTTAAGCGTTGTTTCTAAAGATTTCTGAACGTTGGTAGTAGATTCACTGTGCATTGTGGGTAACATGAAAGCAAATAACGGGCGAGAAACTCACTTTCTTGCTCACCAGTGCCTTCAACGAGCACCAGAGGCAGCAGCGATCCTCCCTCATTTTTCACTGTACCTAACCTAAAAATCCCGCAAAGAGCAAACTATAGACGTAAATATAAACAGACTCAGCCGTCTTATGATTGTCCAAAGGAGAAAACGAAGTTTGGGGTCTCTGTCTCTCTCGCACATCGACTTGGGAGGGGAAACTCTATTCCCCTCACTGACTGCTGACTGTTGCGCACGAGCCATTGCGCTCCTTCCCTCCTCAAAGCAGATGTGCGAGAGAGAGGACTACGCTCAGTATCTTCTGTCTCATGCTACCACGGACTACTTACAGTAGAGATCACCGGGTCTATTTATATTTTACGTCTATGAAGCAAACAAGGAAATTATTTGCCACATTGCTAGCAGTGCTAAAGAAAATTATTACGATTAACGCTGGTAAATGGAGGGTCTACGATCGTTTAATGTGGAACCAGCAGTGTCAAGTTACTGAGATGCATAATTGTTTTCTTTATTTTTATTCTCGTAGCTTTAAAACGCAATAATATGAATAATAATTAAGAAAAAACATGATTTAACTTGTATCTATTAGTTAATAATATAGTAGAAACAACATTGAGGAACTCGCTTGACTCGTTTGAAATGCATAAAAGAACATGGCGACAGAGCGCAACGCTTTCGTGATTTACGAATCACACCTCAAAGGAAAAAAGGAAAATATCTTTATTAAATGTCCGGCGACTCGCGAAGCCCATACATCCGGGGTCGCGGGTTCGAGTCCCTGACCGTAGACGACGCAACTTATGCAGATGTTCTCACCACTGTAGTAATTAAAAACATAGTCAAACTTTTTAAATAATGGGACGTCAGTCTCATTAATACTCTTGATAATGTTAATCCCAAATTTTTGGAGTTATTTTAGTATTTTCGATTCATTAGCAATGTATTCAGCATAATTCAAAGATTTGTTAATATTACGTATTTGTTAAATGATATTTTTTGTTTTCTATTAAATCTATACATTTGTTTATTTTCTGTTGTTCTAGCAAGAAGCTGTCTATTTTTTCTATCTTATTTTAGGGAGACGCATGCCATAGTTTTTTCTTGGGGCGTAGAAATGGTAAATCTTTCACGATCTTAGGGTTCTTGATCGGAATTGATGGGTTGGTCCCTCGCTTGCTTCCGGAGAGTAGTTTATTCTCCTCCACGAGATCATACGCGAATCTGTATAAAAGATCCACCCCTTCCCGAAGGAAAACTGGAGAAAACCCCGGGTCAGGATGGGTATAAATATAATATACCGCTCATTTTTTCCCGTAAGCGGTAAGAGTTGTTTAAAAAACATGTATCCACGTCCAGCACATCCTAAATGCACACACACACAAATGAGCATCGCAGAGAAGGACAGAGATTCGCAAACAAGACGTGCTTCGCTATCAGGAATCTGTTTGCACAATTTGGGATGAAAAAGCCCTCTACACACTGGAGCCTTCTCCAAGCCATGTCACACAATCGATCAATATTTTTCATTTTTTTCTCGTCTGAGTAAAAGATTATCTGTTTGCAAAGCATTCATCATGTCGTGGAACAGAGCAAGCGATTGTGTGATCAAGGGGGCAGAGTCGATATGCATGGAATACGCCAAAGAGGACGAAAAAGTACAACGAAAAGAGCAGTAAAATTGCGAATGACCAGGGGCAGAAATCACCATGAACATGTGTACTACATCACTAAAATACCTGAAATCGGCAGAAATAAACAGAGTAACACATACTCATCGTGATGTGAACTAATAAAAACATATCTCACCAGCCATTTAAATGAAATAATTGCAATTATTATTGATGGTGTAATACACTGCGTCTTATAGAGGAAACTCTTATTTTCAAGAGAAGACCAACCTTTAATTCATGAAAGTAATTAAAGTTTAGTTCGATTTGTAGTAAATTTTCCTCAGTATTTTTTACATCAGTTTTACCTTTAGGTCACGGAACATTTGAGAAAGATATGTAACATTTTATGAATCAGGAACCGTTGTTTTCGGTCGCCATTTTTGTAGAAGCTCTTATGCATTTCAAACGAGTCCAGCAAGCTCCTGAATATTGTTCGCACTATATTACTAACCCATAGATACAAATTAAATAATATTTTCCCATAATTATAATTCATACTGTTGTGTTATCAAATAATTACACTAAACATAAAGAAAACAAATATAATCATTTTTTTTACTATCTCCGAGTGCTAGTCCCATATTAATACGCAAATGTCCCAGAAAATTTGCGTTCGTTTTCTGTGTAACCGGATAGTGTAAAACACACAACCGAAGTATCGTACTGTGGAACATTAAATGATGTGTTCAAAATTCCACCGTTTCCTCTCCAGGATGACAGCATTTAAAAATTAAATTAAGGAAAGGAGCTTCTTGGCTCACTTAAGGTCTGTTGTGGATCTAGACCGTAATCAAGAGGGGGGGGGCTAACCGGGGAGCATTTTTGTTTAAAAATTATGGTTTTACGACACAAATTTTATAAATATTACTTTTAATTAAATGCATCAAATAAATAGTTCACAATCTTATATTATTAACAATAACAATTGTTTATTAAAGTGATTAATGAAGTATTTAACTTTATTAATATATTATTATAAATTTTATTAATATGATAGGTATTTTATTAATCTGGTACTATTAATAACAATAACATTTTTATTCACAATAACAATTATAACTAATAACAATTATTAATCTGGTAACACTTTTACAAAGTAAGCCATTTATCATCTTCGATTTCATCTGTTAAGAGGTTAGGTCCAAAGGGAGGGGGGCTATACCCCCTTAGACACCCCCCTATAGATTTGATATTATGGCCAAAAAATCGGTTTAACATAGAAAAAAAAGGACTGAAACATAGCAAATGGATATAGGTAAGCAATGACGTTAAGATTTTCATACTTTACAAGAAATGTGTGGAAAATACAGTTCTAACAGAAATGGATCATCTAACTGAAGACAATGTAACCCTTCTCAAAGAAATCTAAGTTTACTATAAAGTTTTAAAATCACAATATAATTGTCCTCGTTAAACATTAAAAAAGAAGACCGCAAATTTATTGATTTACTATTTTCTTCAATATTTCCAAGTTTCGTGACTAATTTCCTACCTGACTTCTGTAAATACTGACATACTACCTTAAGGTAGTTCGGAGGACGACGTAAGTTTATTGCTAGTACTTTTAAGTGACGACAGCTGACAATAGTAACCGTCTTGAGTGAGGAAGGGGGTTCCAATTCTTTTATTCTTTTTGATATCTTAGAAGGGTGTTGGCTCTCATGCAACTTTCAAGGGAAAACCACCTTAGCCCCTCCGGTGCTCGCTCACCACCGAGTCACGCAGGGTTCTATTCCTGGCGGAGCCAGAAAAAAAAATGTAACTTTACACATTAATGCCACAGTTCATATAGCTGTGACTACTGCAAAAGCAAATCCACCTTCCTCCATCCACCTCCTAATAAATAAAACAAATAAGGGATGGAAAGGAAGGATCACCCAAAAGATGCTTTTATATTGGCAGTTAAGGTGGGAAGAGACCTCCATTGATTCATACAGAAAATGGACTTCACACATAAGAACAAAAAATGGTTTCAGTCAAATGGACCAACCCTGCAAATTATAACAGGACACGGAGCTTTCAATAGCTATTTCTATAACAAAAAAAAAAAGATTGCAAGAACAGATAAATGTATATGCGGAAATCAGGATGATACAGTACAACATATTCTATACGAATGCAAAATAAATGGTGAAGGACTAGGAAAGTGGCTAGGAAATTTAAGACGTAGAGGAATATTCAACCCCCGAAATTGGGGACTATTCATAGACAAGGAGGAAATATTTCATGATTTAGAAGAATACGTGACGGAGTCAATGTTGGTACGGGGAAGTAGCAAGAATGACAGTTTAGAAGTGCTGGTTAACTACGAGTCTGGGAGTGGCCATTGGGTGAATTTCACGAAGGCTGTGGTTTAGGACTGCGAATGCGTCCAACCTCAAGAAAACTGCCAGGAAACAACGGAAAGAGGAAGCAAATAACTATTAAGAGACGGAAAACCAATAAGGCATGTAAACCGTGGTAATGGCTACGTGCTGAGGAACAAGGTCAGAGAGTTCAATAAATAAAATGAAAAAAAAAAGAAAAAAAAAGTACTATTCCTAGTATCAC